>JAYMFT010369119.1:24700-37630 GCA_038088735.1 Panulirus argus
CTCTTTCTCTCTCTCTCTCTCTCTCTCTCTCTCTCTCTCTCTCTCTCTCTCTCTCTCTTTCTCTCTCTCGTATTCCCATTTTCTTTCTATTCAGCAACATCTGACTCTTCCACATTTAGATCCCCCAGTATCTGGGGATCCCGAGTAAGCCCTTGTATTGCCACGACTCCAAATCACCCGGCCATTTCGCGCCTTCCAGCGCCCGGCCATTGCTGTGCCGGACCAGTCAGTCTCACCCTCGGGCCTTTGGTCTGTTTACGTGTGATGTCCTCGTCTCTCCCTTGATGGTCTCTCATGAGGTCATGAGAGGGAATGGTTGTTACTGACCACCTGACCTCACATCAATCACCAGTCGACAGTACTAACAATCACCACCTCCAGGGCCTTGACTCCCCAGTCAACAGTATGTCGATCTCATGACTGATGTACTCCCTCGTCCTCCTCTGTTTCCAATCTTCGTTTTCTTAATGTCTCCGTTTCTCATTCCTGCTGCTGTACTCTCTCCCTCGTTCTTCCGTTCCTTATTCTCTGCCACACCGTTACTCTCACCTGTCTTCTCCTCTTTCGCTCTCCCTCTACTTATATGTCCCCCTCTCTCTCTTTTGATCTGTTGCCTTTACCCTATTTTGTTCACGTGTCCTGTGTATTTCCTCCATCTACTTATCTCTCAGTGTTCCTCCATCTACTTATCTCTCAATGTTCCTCCCTCTACTTATCTCTCATGTTTGCTCACCAGCCGGGGTTATACAAGGGTTTATGGTTGGTCAAGACAGGCATGGTGGTATCAGCAGTCGTCCCCCTGGCACCTGATGACCTGCTGATAACATCTGGTCCCTGGCGGCCGGCAGTGTGTATCCCGCACGAAGGGCGAGGAAAAATCGACAGAACAGAATGAAATAAATTCGAAGCCAATCAGCAAGTTGATTCGGACGCGAGAGGAAATATGCACATCCGTGCGACCAAAGGCACGCGACAAACACATTTATTTTCGCTGCCGTCCGAAAGCGTACAAAATATCCGCTGCGACTTCTGTACCGTAAAAATCAACTCCTGTGACAAAATTCCGTACATCATTTAGAGGTGAAAAAAAAAAACATGATGATGATCGAACGAGATGGAAGCCAGAGTTAGTGATGACGCGAACCAGTTGGCCAGCTCCCTGGCCATACTTCACCACGAATACAGACACGTTTTAGGTAGTGTGTGTCAGCCTCAGTGTGACATCTGATGCTGGAAGTGTTCGCACTCGAGTCCTCCATATTCCAGAAAGCTGCTGGATTATTCAGGAGGTTACTTTCTTCAGCAGGACGGATTCTGAGGGTGTCTGGAAATCTGAAAAATCAGAAAAGGTCCAGAAATTGCCTTCAGGACTGGTTGTAAACTCTTGAGCACGGCGGACGTTGGCCCCATGGCCACGATGGCCTGACTTCATGAGGGTCAGGTCAAAGGCCAGGCCATCCAACGCCACGGTGGTAACGACCTGGTCACAGGTCCATTGGGGGAAGGTGAACAATTGGTGTCGTTACTGGAGGGAGCGCCAAATGTCAACGTTGTGAGCTATGAACGAATGGCCCGCTGTGTCTTGGTAGTTTGCCCTGACCACGAGACACACAACTATCGTGTGAGATCTGACCACACGACACCGCTGTCATCTGCCCTGACCACGAGACACTGCTATCGTGTGACTTCGACTGACAACCAATTAAACCGAGCTATTTTTGGACGTCACGGCGTTAGTGCCTACAGCATGGGCTACCCCCACTGACGGACTGTGGAGACCCTCAGCAACCAGTCTGTCTCTCTGGTCTATCGTTCGAAATCGGAAACTCTTAATACCCAGCCCATCTCCCTTGGTTATCAGTCGGGTTCAGAAACCTTGAACAGCCACTTCAAGTCTCCCCGATATAACACTCAGATGTGGAGTCCCTCAAGAACCAATCTCTGTGAGGGATCCTAATGTATTCACCAAAGTGTCCATCTCCCTACGAACTCCTCTCGTGCGCGCCTTTGACATATGAAACTCTAAACTGACCCAAAAAAGACTTTTAAAGATACACACTTTTTATGTGAAGTTGTTCAAACATTTCCCAGGCGGTGAGGGGGTTGGGGGGAAAGGGTTTCCTGAGGTTGGGGGGTTTGGGAGGGAATGATACAAGAAGGTGCGCCAGATTCGACTTTTTCGACCACATCTGCTGCCAAAGAGGAGGAGGAAGAGACTCCCACACTCTGCACTCAGAAAACGTCAGCAGGGCATCATCGTGATCTTCCCGGGTGTGTGTGTGTGTGTGTGTGTGTGTGTGTGTGTGTGAATGGCATATGACGAAAATGAAAAATGAATGACCATGAATGGGTTGGGAGATATCTAACACGAGGATGAACGACGGTGGAAAGCCCTCGTCGTTACTTGTGGTTATTCACGCAACGTTTAAATAAACGATGGATAGAGACGCTTCACGTTCATCGTGAATGGTTGGCTGACTCCCTACCTCACACGTTGCTGCAGAACGACCATAAACTCACGGGCATCAGGCAAGCGCGGCCATCTACCGCAACCACATCTACCACCACAACCACCACAGCGCCTCACCACCAGTCACTCGCTCGCGAGCGGTCTCCATATACAGTTGTTGTCCTTCTTGTGTGTATCAGCAGATAGATAACAAGTCACGGAATCACGGGATCTGACCCCCAAGGTTTCTAAATCTGAAAAGCAATGTTTTCCAAAACCAGAGCCAACTTTCAAAACCCAACTCCACGTTTCAAATATCTTTTTTCTTTTCTTTTCCCCTCCAGTTTCATGATTAATGAAACAAACACGACTTCTCCTCCTCTCGCATCATCCAACACCAGTTAAGCCACGAAGAGCAGCACGATACATTTTGGGAAATATGTTGGTGGACTTCATAGTTCATTTTTTCCACCGTGCTAAATATGAAACGGTAGTGCGATCGTATAGATAAACAACATATCAATGTATTGGCAATACCTGTGGCGATGGCCAGCCGTTCACGCTCTTAAATGAAATATATATATATATATATATATATATATATATATATATATATATATATATTATAAAAAGTGAAGACATGGCCTTTGACAACCATTAAGTTCAGATGCGACCATAAGACCCAATGATTGTATCGTCGTGTTTGAAGGTCTTGTCCTCGTGTTCTTGGGGTCAACATGTTGACCTGGTCTGAACTGTGTTTCCTGAACCTTTGGAGACCTGGTCTGACCTACAGCAAGTCCGGAACCTGTCACGTCCTGGGACAGACGGGTCTTCTCAGCCGGTGGTCGTCACGCGACCCCCAACGGTATGTGACGTTTGTTGTGTCACAGTCATGATGACCCGTGACCACAGGTTGGCCTGGTATGTGACGCCCTGCCGTCGGAAATAAAGCACTGATCTGCACACTGGGTTCTGTGTCGCTGGACCCCTTCTGCTGCCGCCCCAGGCATACAGGAAATGGTCCAGACGTCTGTTGCCCTCTGCTTCCTTCTGTTGATCTTTCGGATGAGTAAATGCGGAGGGTCATCTTTCGTTCCTCAGGTCCCCACTTCCCCTCCAGCGGCGTGCGTCCATGGGGATGGGAAGGGGACCAGGGAACGACGAGAGGATTGGTAAAGAAACGGGGGAACGGGGAACGGAGCGCAGGCAATTGTGGAGCGAGAGAGCGTGAGGCGATTTGGAACGGAATGGGTGGGGTTGGGAAAGAAATGAGGTGTTCGGGGGAAGGTTGTGGGTTTATAAAAGTGAAGCTATAAACAATTCGTGAGCCTTCCCGTGAGGCTGGGAGGTCAAGATAATCCGGGAGACTTTCAGCACAATGTGAAGGTCAAAGAGGCTAATCCCTTTACTCGACAAAGAAACGAAACGAAAACGAAGCCAAACCATAAAGAAAACGTGGACTGGGGAAGCTCTTTCAGGGGCTGTCAAGCGACTCAGGACGAGTCGTTTCAGAGTAACAGTTAACCGGTCAACGCATGATGCCTGTTGAGACAATCAACCACACTAACTGTCCAGGACATGATCCTTAGAGTAGTTGTAAAACCTGTCAGGACACGGTACCCACGTAAGCTGTCAAACAACCGACACTCACCACCTTCACTACCTGTCAAGCAATCCGGACAAGCTGCTCACCACAAGTTGTCAAATGATCGGGGACATGCAAACCCTCCCAACCTTCCCGGTCAAGGCTGTCATACTTCGCCAGTCCCTCCACCTGCCAACCACACACCCCACCCCCTCCCCACCGTGTCCCTCGGCACCAGGGGAATACTGTGCCCGGCTTAGGGTCTCACACACACACACACGCCCAACACACTCATGCTGCGGCCTCAATCAGTCCTGATCAGGTCTGAATTATCAAAGACACTGGGGCGTGTTATTGAAACCCGGCAATACACTGTGTGTGTGTGTGTGTGTGTGTGTGTGTGTGTGTGTCTGTGTGTCTGTGTCTGTGTGTCTGTGGAAAGGCCATTACTTGCAAATGGTCGTTCATTCGTGTTCAGGGGTCGTACTATCGCGCTCAAGGGTCGTACCGTCTAGGTTGAGGGTCGTACCGTCGTGCTCGGGGGTCGTGTCGTACCGTCCAGCTTAAGGGTCGTGACAGTACACAGACTTATGACCACACCTGAACACACACACACACACACACAGGTCTCCCGCAACGCCAGCACACACACACACCTGACTGTATACAAAGTCATAAGCCAACTCTCCAAGCGACAGGAGACGGTGTTCTGGTTATTAGCATCATGGGAAAGTTTGAATGAGGCGAACAGGGAAGAATTTAATAACTCTGTCTAGTCTAAACTTTTCAAGAAATTCTTTTTTAAGTGCCCCGCACGGAAGGATTACTGCCGAGGTATTAATTCTCTATTGTTAAATATATTTACTGAACACCAGTCAGTTTGTTTGTTTTTCTTATATAAAAGACGACGGCGACAAGCTACTAAAGACTATTAGCTTTGGAGGAAGCAAATTACCATATTCAAAGTATTGAAATTATCGAAAAAAAAAGAATGGGGTTTCATTAACCCCTCGAGGACTACATTACGATCGGTAGTTATAATTGCCTGACCTTTGACCTGACCCATGAGGCCAGGTAATGATACTCAAGGAGCCGTGATAATGAGACCCATCTTTTATTCATCTATAAATTCATTCTGCACTTGCGAACAGGAAGGAAGTGAGCGGTTGGCAAAAGAAATCTTACGTGCTTGTCCGCAAGAGCTCCCAGCTATGACTGACAGTACTTATTCACGAATAATTTCGTGAAGGTCTCGCCAGCCTTGCTGAAAGCTAGTGCCTGTCACTCCTCCGGCAGACAATGACAGCACAGATAACAACAGCAACAACTGTGACAACTACAATGGTTCTCCCCTCTCCTGATGGAGGGAACCGCGAGCAAAGAACACAAGGGGGCTGGACGACACCGCCCCTCTCTCTCTCTCAACTTCATCAGTTATTTTCGCCTCACGCTGTTCAAAGGAATGGCCACGGCAGGCCACCTTGGCCAAGGTCTCCAAAGAGAAAGAGAGAGAGGGGAGAGAGAAATTTCATGCATGTATCATTATCATGCAACCAATGGATCCTTTTTTTTTTTTTATCGGGCTTGGGCTCCGAGCAGGAGCAGAAAAACGTGGGCTCCTTTGTGGCGAGAAGGTCTTGGACGACAATGTAGTCTTTTTTTTTTTTTTCCACCAGGATACACCTTTGAGCTAAGGTCACTTCTCGTTCATCGTGTTACCCACCTACACGCAGAGTCCGTTTGTTGAACGGATGGGTGGTCAAATGAGACATGATGGAAGGGGGAAGTGGGAGGGGAAAAAGAGGGATGGGTGTGCGTGGTGTCCATGTCCCATGGTCTAATACATCCATGCCACATGACCCACCCACCTCGGTACATGTATAGGTGATGGTGCAGATTAACATATTCGTTCCCTGTGAAATCACAATGTAGACGGGAGACTTGGCAACCGACAAAGGCAAACTCGACACCCTGTTTACGACGATTCACAAACCGAATGGAATATGAATACGTCTGGCGTTTGACAGTATTAGCTTTCTCTTGTCTCTTGAGAGGGTCATTATAATCAACCCGTAAGAGCAAAGTCACCAAGACGTTGACATAAGTTCGGTAAACTCGAGTAAGAAGCGTTTGAAGATGGGAATGAGAACTGGGAACTCTAATGCGATTTATGTCATTAGGCGAATAAATTTTACGACTGTAATGTGTAAAGTTTTCTAGATCCAATTCTCTGCTTTTCCTCTGTGACTGTAGTTAGTTCGATATTCCGCAAGGAAGATAAAGATACTGAGATTTTCCGTGTCATGTAAAGTCAGTCACGACTCGTCCGAATCCATGTAAAGTCCTTCGCGTACAGCAAAAAAAAAAAAAAAGAAAAAATATACTTAATATGTTGCAAACGAACGGTAATGTACACTTAGGCAGAACCTGGGCCTTTTTTCGACAGTTTGTGTACAAAGCTAATTATAAAAAGACGAAACAAAAGCTAGAAAATAAGAGTTAGTTTGTCCTCGCCTTCAGCCTACAACGCTGTATTCCCGCCTTACGCCCACGTCCATGGCTTTACCCCTAAATCACTTTTTACCCAAGTCAATTTTTTCCCCCTCCCGTGTTGGGGCAGAAATTTAATTAAACTTAAAATAAAGGCCTCGGACATTTTCTGTTGTTTCACGTAAGATTTCCAAAGGGGTTAATTTTTTTTTTAAGTTTCCCACACTTCACTGCGGTTTGTCGTTTTCTTTCACTCTTTCCAAAGCAGCAAAGAAGACGGAGAACAACACTGAACAACAACAAAGTCGCCCTGGGGCTGAGTTTTTAGAGATACAATTTTTTTTTTTTTTTTACATCTCTCTCTCACACACACACACACACAAACAGATCTCTCAGTAAATGAGAGGACAAAAAACTATTTACATTCTTGTGTGACATCAGGCCAGGCTTTGACGAAGCCTTGCATCAAACTGGATAAAAGAATTTTCATATAAGAACACACCAAGCAAAAACGTCGAAAGACTGTATTGCGTATTATGTAGAGAAGATAATAGGACAAAACTATATGTTAAGACTTAATATTAAGTAACCACAATACTTTCTACCACAAAATCTACTATATGAAGCTCTAGTACGTTCCCGCCTGGGTGGAACTACCCAGTGAAACCAAAAAATTGGTATAAAAATGAAAGGTTAAAATAATTAACTTGAAAGGTTAACATCATTCGCGAGCGGCTGTAGTGGCATGTCTGACACCGCATCCACCACAATTAACTTTGTTCCAACACTCATCGGGATCAATAAGGGGATCTTCCACTGAGCCAGTGTCACGAACACTGCCTGAAAAAAAAAACTGGATCAGTGTCAAATAAATAAAGAAAAATGTTGTTTTTGGGTAATCTCTGACCTTCAAAGTGAGCTGAAAATGTTTACACAAATCTGTGTTCTCGATCGCTGGAAATGAAAATGAGAATATGAGACGAGACAGACACACTGTGAAAGCAATATGTCTCCCTTCCAGTGGGGAGGGAGACAATTGACTCTTGGTTCGAGATGGTATGGCTGTGCCCAGTTCATCCCGCCCTAGTATTCTTTGTCTGTGTTTAAAAATACCAAAGAAATACGTCACTAAGCATACAGCAGGAAATGAAATTTTTGGAAGTCATTACTACAGTGATAAGTGAAACGCTGTTGGGGAAAGACTATGGTTAATTACCACTTCGTCCGGTGGAGATAGTGTTGGTGATGGTGTCATTAGACAGTGTTGTTGACTGTGTCACAAGATAGTGTTGGTGATGGTGTCATTAAACAGTGTTGGTGATGGTGCCATGAGACAGTGTTGGTGACAGTGTCATTAGACAGTGTTGGTGACGGTGTCATTAGACAGTGTTGGTGACAGCCCACGGTATACCGTCATTGGGACGGGTACAACACAAACCACCGTCTGGTGACGTCACAACCCACTCCCTGCCTCACGCTAGCGTTCCTCGTCGGGCGGCTTTTCCCCCCAAATGTTGACATCGCGAGAGGGGGGGGGGCATTCAAACAGCAGGAGCAGGAGGAGCAGGAGGAGAAGCCGCCCTCCCGCGCCCGCCCGCCGCCCAGTTAACTTATTCAGCTTGGTAGTTGGGTAAATACTCTCCTGACGGATCCGGCCCGTGACAACAGCAGGAGGTGGAGGGGGAGGGGGTTTGGGGGGAGGGAAGGGGGAGGGGGGATATGCCATTGTCCTTTAAGTGGAGAGAGAAGGAGGGAGAGGGGGAAGATGAGGGAAGGGAAAGGGGGAGGGGTTGGGTGGAAAAGAAGATATTTATAGAGGCATTTCAGATTCTTCCCCTGGCGACGGTGGGCAACCGTTTTTTCCCGTATTCATTCCGTCCACGAGAGAGAGAGAGAGATAGAGAGAGAGAGAGAGAGGAAGAGAGAGAAGGAATTCTCGTTCATTGTGACTATACCTGACGACGATCTGTGTTTGTTTGTGTATGGGTGTTGGAGGCTGAACATTGGACTGTGAGGCAAGTACACTATAGTCACACACACACACACACAAAGAACTAACAGAGAAAGTGAAGAGGAGAGGACAAAACAAAGACTTTACCAAATTCTAAGAGAGAAGAGTTACGAGGGAAGGCTGAGAGCATTAAAATCTGTACATTATGGAGGATAGAAGAGTAAGGGATGACTTGATCACAACTTTAATAGTTCTCAAACCAGTCTAATCACGACAACAGATAAACAGTTTGTCGACAGGTCGTGCTCAAAGGGTGGTATCGTCGTTTTCAAGGGGTCGTACCGTCGTGCTCAAGGGTCGTACCAGAACAACCAAAGGACAGAACATGAAATTAAATCAGAAAGTAAGCAAGTACAACACACACAAGGTCGAAGAACGTGGTGAGGGTAGACTACAAGAGAGACGCAATGCTTACATAATTAAACATTCAGTATTTTGATCTACGCAGATGAGTCTACTTTTACTTTCGGCTCACACAAGTGAAACACAGACCCAGCGTCAAGACTACACTCCCAGTGGCCAGGGGACTGGAGACGGTTTCCCATTCATGCGAACCAACGTGTGACGTCAGGTTGTGACGTCAACCGGAAAACCGTGATTGGCCCGCTCAGATTATGACGTAAAACAAGTGAGGGGGAAAGGACGGGGGAATGCCTTTAGGAAATCCAGTAATGGTCGCTTTGGGCTTTCAGGAGAGAGTGTTTATACATGTTAATCTTCCATGATAATAATCGAGTAATATAAATCTTCCATTATAACAATAATCATCGAGTAATATTAATCTTCCATAATAATAATAATCAAGTAATATCAATCATCCATTGTAATAACCAACGAGTAATATTGATCTTTCATTACAATAATCAGCGAGTAATATTAATTTTCCACTATAATAACGAGAAATATTAATCAAACACACGAACGTTCCATTCTTCCAGTTAGAAAAAAAAGACGACTGAAGGATAAACAGTCTAGCAAAATCTATCGATATGAATAGATTGGGCAAAGTGAATCTTATATTCGGAAATTTAATCATTCGACGGAGGAATCAGAGCAAGACTTAACGCGTGGGATTTTGTAACACGGAAATACGGAAATAAGGCAACAACTACTACGATTAATCCATTAAGCACGACGGTACGACCCTTTGAGAACCGTGGCTTAGCCTGACCTGACTCATTAGGACAAAGTCCAGGCCCATCATGTCTAGAGGTCGCACAGGCGAGTTGAAGGGTCGTATCGTCGTGCTTAAGGGTCGTATCGTCTCGTTCAAGGGTCGTACCGTCGTGCTCAAGGGTCGTACCGTCGTGCTCAAGAATTTACACACATCACCAGGAGCGGGTACCGAAGGCCCAATTGATAAAGCCTTTCTAACACAGCAATTAGCGCTATGTACTAAGAATATGTTGCCTACAGTAGATGCTAATTACTGTACATAAATATAGGGTAATTAAAGCCCCTAACTGTAGCCGTTCCCGCAACCCGGATAAAATATATATATTCTTAGAGTGTTCCGTGTGCAAATCCAATTTGTCTGCGCTTGTAATCAAATCGCTCATGTATTGCTGCATGAGTAGTTCCAATGAATAATTCAGGGAGTGAATTACCTGACTGTACTCTCCCGGCACACACACAACTGATGAAACAAATTACCTTATCACATTACGAGTAGTCTTGTGGGATAATCTTCATTACCGGCACGCATGCATACGTGCAAAGGAAATTACATTATTACGATCACACTTTGAGAAAATTGTGGAATAGAATACGATTAAGCTGGGAGGCCACATCTCTCGCGTTGGTGAGGATAGGAAGAGCCGGCCAGTCAGGAGGTGGGTTTGGCGAGGCAGGGCTGTGTGGTCCTTGGGGCCCCCAGTGTCGCCTTATCAGGACCACACCTCCTACTGCTCCCCCATGGGGAGATGAGCCGGAGCCCCCCCCCCCCCCCAGTGATGGGGAGAGGAGAGGGGTCGGGGTGAGGAGGGGAGGGGAGGGGAGGGAGACCAATGGTCTTGCTCCTCCTGGACGGGCGTCGCCTGGGTGGAATAGTGAGTGGGAGGCGTGGGACGGGGATGAAGGAGAGGGGATGGGAGAGAGAGAGAGAGAGGGAGGAAGACAGAGAGGAGAGAGAGAGAGAGAGAGAGAGAGAGAGAGAGAGAGAGAGAGAGAGAGAGAGTGTGTGGACAGGGACAGAATGGGTGACGTAAAATGAGACACAAGAGAGGAGGGAGTGAAGCAAGACAAATAGCGACATTTACCAAGAGGCGGGCAGGACGGCCAACATCAGGGTAGAGGATCGGAGAATGAAGCAATTTAGAAACAAAAACAGATACATTCTACGGTCCGCATGGCACAGACACACACAAACAAAGAGAGAGAGAGAGACGGATTGAAAAAAAGCTTCGTACTACAGACGAAAAATGCTTAGAAGAGAGAGAGAACTATTTTACAATTACCCTCACAATACCGGGCAATATATTACCAGATTAGTGGCGTCCCTCGGGCCCTATTACATAAACTGGGAACACCCACTATACACACAGCGAGAACGTACGTGGTCTGGGGATTGACTGGTGGTCTTCAACACCTGAAGGAAAGGGTTCGAGAATTTTTCCGTAATGATGGTCGGAAAGTTGGAGATGAAGACACTCCATATGACCCGGGCAGCCGGATGACAGGCCCAAAATGTCCAGCCAACCCAACAGGTTATTGAGGCGAACGTGACCCTCCCTGGTTAAAGGACCGGCCTAATTAGAATGCCGGGTCACCCAACCATAACTACGGTCACATTAATTGCCCTTCACCACTGAAACTGATATATATATATATATATATATATATATATATATATATATATATATATATATATATATTACAAAGAACAAGTGATGACAAGTACAGTAAATCATGTAACTGCTTAATTCGTCTTTTGTGAAAGAAATTTTTCTGTTTAAACTTTACCACAGTTGATGGGGAAGCAGACAGAAGGACATCAACCAGTCTAAACACACACGGTTGATGTTGCAAGAGACACTAACTGGTTGAAACACAAGGTTGATGTCGCGGTTAAAAGGTAATCAACCAATGTAGATACGCACTGAATTAACGTCAATATAGACTGTTAGCCTATCGGGGCGTAAGAAGTGACGTCACCGGACTGTTAGCCTATCAGGGCGTGAGAGGTGACGTCACTGGAGTGTGTGCCTATCAGGACGTGACAGGAGACGTTATTAGACTGTTAACCCATCAGGAAGTGAGAGTTGACGTCACTGAACTGTTTGCCAGTCAGGACATGAGAAGTGACGTCACTGGACTGTTGGAGTGTCAAGAGGCGACGTCTCCGACTGGTTGTGCATAATCTCATTTATTTCCTCACATTTATGAGTCTTTGTTTTTCATAATTGTGAAGAGCATTTACCCGTTGTCTCTCGTGTCTTTGTGGCGTGGCAGAGTTATGGCATCACAAACTCCGGCAATCTGCCCTCACACAGAGCTTCCCTCTCACGTCTCTGTGACATTCCAACCAATACCCTTCATGTGGCATTATCTCCTCGTGATTGAAAAAAAAACAGTAGTGACACACACACACACACACACACATATATATATATATATATATATATATATATATATCCCCGCGTGACCTTCCAACCTTGACACACAGTAATATTGCTATTTGAACACATGTCCAACGAATATCTACTGAAATGAAGTAAAAAAAGAAAAAAATGGATTTCAAAAAGAGCAAACAATCCCAAGTTATTAATTGTTGTAGTACCTATGACCGAGAACCAGAAAGAGGGATGAAAAAAAAAATTATCCATTGCAGTGGAAGTTTTTAGGAAACACTCAGAAGGATATGAAACATTCTGAGAGTGTGACTTTAACTTGTGGATGTGAGAACGAGAAAGCATCCTGTGTTACACGTCTTCGTTACGGTCACACTTCGCAGGCACACAAAGGAGACGAATTAGAAGCAAATGGAAAGATTTTCAAAATCATATTACCTTCAAAATTGGAATGATTTTTGTTTTTTCATTGTACGGCCACACTCCCAAAAGACCTGCAGGGTCACCATGAACTGGACTATACAGTGACGTACCAGAGGTCACCAAGTCAACCCTGGAAGCAAACCAGTTACACAGACGTTTGCGTCAACAACCATAGGGAGATGCTTTAAGTCACCTGGGCAGCGTGGAGTCAGGACTGTGCCGGGAATCGAACCAACAACCGTCCCCCAATGTTCTTCCATAATAAAACCAACTTCCTTGGGAAAGTTAGGCCGCCACCGCTCCTGAAGAAGTTTTCCATCTCGCCTGCGTCAAGAGGCAGCGGCTCTCTCTCTCTCTCTCTCTCTCTCTCTCTCTCTCTCTCTCTCTCTCTCTCTCTCTC
>JAYMFT010369120.1:0-21876 GCA_038088735.1 Panulirus argus
TGCATGTATAGTGCCATTGTACAAAGGCAAAGGGGATAAAGGTGAGTGTTCAAACTACAGAGGTATAAGTTTGTTGATTATTTCTGGAAAACTGTATGGGAGGGTTTTGATTGAGAGTTTGAAGGCATGTACACAGCATCAGATTGGAGAGGAGCAGTGGTTTTAGAAGTGGTAGAGGATGTGTGGATCAGGTGTTTGAAGAATGTATGCGAGAAATACTTAGAAAAACAGATGGATTTGTATGTAGCATTTATGGATCCGGAGAAAGCATATGATAGGGTTGATAAGAGATGCTCTGTGGAAGGTCTTATGAATATATGGTGCGGGAGGTAAGCTGCTAGAAACGGTGAAGAGTTTTTATCAAGGGTGTAAGGCATGTGTACGAGTAGGACAAGAGGAGAGTGGTTGGTTCCCTGTGAACGTCTGTCTGTAGCAGGGGTGTATGATATCTCCATGTCTGTTTAAATTTGTTTATGGTTGGGGTGGTTAGGGATGTAAATTTATTCAAGAGTTTTGGAGAGAGGGGCGAGTATGCAGTCTGTTGGGAATGAGAGGGCCTGGAAAGTGAGCCAATTGTTGATTGCCGATGATACAGCACTGGTGGCTGATTCAAGTGAGAACTGCAGAAGTTGGTGATTGAGTTTGGAAAAGTGTGTGAAAGAAGAAAGTTGAGAGTAAATGTGAATAAGAGCAAGGATATTAGGTTCAGCAGGGTTGATGGACAAATTAGTTGGGATGTGAGTATGAATGGAGAAAAATTGGAGGAAGTGAAGTGTTTTAGATATATGGGAGTGAACTTGGCAGGGAATGGAACCATGGAAGTGGAAGAGAGTCATAGGGTGGGGGAGGGGGCAAAGGTTCTGGGAGTGATGAAGAATGTGTGGAAAGAGAGAATGTTATCTCAAAGAGCAGAAATGGGTATGTTTGAAGGAATAGTAGTTCCATCAATATTATATGGTTGTGAGGCATGGGCTATAGATTGGGTTGTACGGAGGAGGATGAATGTGTTGGAAATGGAATGTTTAAGGACTATGTGGTGTGAGACGGATTGATTGAGTAAGTAGTGTAAGGGTAAGAGAGATGTGTGGTAATAAAGAGTGTGGTCGAGAGAGCAGAAGAGGGTGTGTTGAAATGGTTTGAGTGAGGAAAGGTTGACAAAGAGGATATACGTGTCAGAGGCGGAGGGAACAAGGAGAAGAGGGAGACCAACTTAAAGGTGGAAGGATGGAGTGAAAAAGATTTTGAGCAATCGGGGCCTGAACATGCAGAAGGGTGAAAAGCTTTAAGAATAGAGTGAAATGGAATGATGTGGTATACTGGGGCCAATGGACTGAACCAGGGCATGTGAAATGCCTGGGGTAAACCATGGAAAGGTCAGTGTGAGCAAATGTGGTCTTTTTTCGTCTGTTTCGTGGTGGTACCTCGCTGATGCAGGGGATGGCAATGCTGTTTCCTGTGGGGAAGATGGCGCCAGGAATGGATGAAGGCAAGCAAGTATATGTACATGTGTATATGTGTACATGTTGTCTATTGTGCATATATGTACGTGTATGCGTATATGTGTGGATGGGTCTTTCTTCGCCTGTTTCCTGGCGCTACCTCATTGATGCGGGAAAGAGCAATCAAGTATAATAATAATAACAATAATAATAATAACGATGATAATAAAACATTTTATCCCTAGGGATCGAATATTAAGAAATTTACCCCTGTATTTCCTTTGTGTCATAAAGGCAACTAATAGATGGGAAGAAGGGGCTGGAATCCTTCCCCTCTTGGTATTCAGTGGCAAATAATAGGTGGGAAGAAGGGGCTGAAATCCTTCCCCTCTTGTATTATCACTTTCTTAAAACATATAAAAAGTAAGCCAAGAAAGGATATCAATGAAACATGAGCCGCAAATCAGGATTTGATTTTTAATGTGTTAACAGTTGTCTTCCTCAGGAGAATATTATATAACAAGTGTCTCACACAGCGTTATATACTAATCCAGTGCTGATGAACCTGGTTCCTGGTTGCTGTGGTGTGGCACTTTCTTGTATGCATGCTCATGTGTAGATAATGTGCTAGTTATGCTTCCAAGGAGACATAACTTACAAAGGACTCTACAGATAAGAATCAATGCTGGTTACATTTGTTGCCATGTCCACCCTCAAGTATCTAAATCACCCCACTTCCTCCAAGTTTTCTCCATTCAAAGTCACACACCAACTAACAAATGAATATAAAGGCAATAAAACAGCAACAGACCACTGGGTCCTTTCAAAGCTGTTTGTGATAGAAGTGGAAGTCTGAAACTAAGATCAGTCATAATGCATACTTTTCATTTAACTAAGGGATTGCAAATAAAGCAGGTCATGGATTTAAAGCAAAATACTAATTGCTAATAAGTAATTCACCTTATTTGCCCACGAGTCTGTAACCATCACTTCAATTGAAATCATGTGAATCTGTCCGAAGTAGCTAAATATATCAAGATTATGATTACCCTCTTAGCCTCTCTATATGTCCAAACCACTTCAGCACACCCTCTTCAGCTATTTCATAAATACTCCTCTAAATTCTACATCTCTTTCTTACCTTATCATTTCTTGTTCAATCAATCCTTCTCACACCACATATTGTCCTCAAACATTTCATTTCCACAACATCCAACCTTTTATAGTCTTACCTAGGGCCCATGCCTTGCATCCATACAACATAAATGGAATTACTATACAATCAAACATACCCATCTTTCCTCTTACTGACAATAATCTCCCTTTCCAAACAGTCTTCAGTGCCCCTAGGACCCTCAAACACCCAATGGCTACCTTCAACTTCAATACTTAGTCGCTGTCAATGTCCACTCACAGGTATCTAAAACATCCCCCTTCCTCCAGGTTCTCTCCATTCAAACTGATGCTAACATTAGTTTTCCTCTTCTCTCTATACTCTTCCATCTCTAATTCTTTTTAACATTTGTTTATGGCCTGGCCTCAAAGGGGATTCAGTCCGTGTTTGGAACCTACAACAGAAAATATCTATCTTCCACCATTCATATGTATTCTGCAAGAGCAACCAAACCAAATATATTTCACAATTAAATCTTGGTCCTAAGCCTCGATGTTTGTGAGTAGTATGTTTTAATACTTTCCAACACAACAAGCACTTATAATATTCTGAAAATGTCCAAGCACTATCAAGATCCAAAAATACTGAACAACTCCAGAAAGGTATTCAAAAAGTTATATTTACTTAAAGTTTATTAAACTCTCAACAATCCAATACAAATTTACTAAGAAATTTACATGTCTTAATTACACTGCAAAATTGGAATTGCCATGCTGTGTAGCGTTCCACATGTACACCCTTAATCAAACCAATTAACAATCAGATCTGTCACTACTAAATATCATAAACAGACAAATGTAATTAAATTAATGTTAAAAAAAGAAAAAAATCAGCAGCCACAATCTGTTTATAACTTTTACAAAATGGACTGGATGATCAGGGCTTGATTACAGTATAACATGGTAAAACATCTCCCCTAAAAGTCATCTTACAACATAACTTCATATTTCATTCAACCTATAACATCTGTATCTAAGTATCAATTTCCAATATGGAATGACAATCTCAGTGAAATTCAGTGATGACTAATTACAGTTTCTCTTAACACTTTAACTTTAGCATAGTGTGAATTAAGGAGCACCATACCAGAACAATGTACAGTTTCACTTTCACTGCTCAAGTTACCAATAAAATTCATGAATATTTTGTACCCTGCATTCCTTATTGCATCTGAAATCAGTCATGATAAATGTTATTGCAAGAATATCATTAATTACTTAAAAACACCATTACAGTACCAGCTGCATGCCAATTAAAAAACAATAACCATCACAGGCATTATATTGTCAAGGCTGGGCACATGAGAGTTAAAGTGACAAATGTTTCACCAACTTTATGTCAATATAACAATGGAAGTGAATGTAGGAAATATATCCATGATGACATATTTCAGTACTTTAATATTCTGGTACCCTCAAGGAATAGGGCAATTCCTACCCTTTGCCAGAGTGTGGGGCTGGAGACTACAATTAATCAAAATAAGTTCCCCAAAAAAACATGAATACACAAAAATATATATATATATATATATATATATATATATATATATATATATATATATATATAAAATATACTGATATCAATTAGCTTATATCATTATATGGTACATTATAAACTATTTTGAGCTGTAAACACATTTCTATAACCAATGCTATATAGTACAAGAAAGAAACATGTTTGTTAAGCTTTTTTTTTTTTTTGGAGGGGGGGTGAAGAAGGGAGGGTTCTCATTTGATTTTTGTATAAGAAAATTTACCATATGTACAATCAACAAACTATTATATATGTAATAATAAAAAGAAGCTGCACCAATACCATTTATTTCTTTGTTAAATAGTATGGACTAACTATCTCATAGTCCTTGGAAGCATTACCTTCGCAGAAGTATAATGATGTAAATTTTTTTTTCTCTATATGCCTTCTCCCACTTACTGAACTGAACTACCAAAACCTTTCATTCACTACAACACTGGAGTCAATTCTAATGATCTGGCACAAACACTCAAACCTATCAATCGTACAATCTTCTCTGCTTCATTTTCACAGTTCAATGCTTGCATGAAAGTTACTAAATCAGCTAAGGTAATACTTAAACTTCAAAACCTGTTAATAGTGAGCATAATTAAACATAAACCAACTCTGCCTTCATTAAAGCAACACACACAAAGCTTTGGCAGATGTCAGAAAAACTACCATATGTTTCCCTCCCCAACCTAGCTAGTACATAAAAATGCAAAATAAATTTAAGGAAAGATTCTGAATGCAGCACGGTGCCTAAAGTACTGTATGGGTTTACTGGATGTAAATTTTTCAGTGTTTACTGGATGTAAATTTAAATTTTTCAGTGTCTACTAGATATTATGAGTCAATTAAGAGATTAAACGAAAACCAAAATGGAAAGGAAAAAACTTTCAAATGCTTGTAATCACGAACCTATATATTAAGTGTTCCAAAGTCACTAAAAATAAAATTCTCCATTTGAACATGCTAAAAAAAAAAAAATATATATATATATATATATATATATATATATATATATATATATATATATCATATCACACTTCTGGAAAATATGCAATACAGACTTGGGGTCAACATACTGCATACAGGCATTTCATGAAAAACTAAAGGCAATGAAGAACATATGAAAAAAGCATAAAACACACTTTTGGAAGTAATGAGTTGTAAACATCTTGGATATAGTTTTTGATTTTTTACTTACCCAAGTGTATTACTTTAAGGAAATTAATACTTTACATTACATAACAGAACAGCAAGTATACCCCAAGCAGTCTGGAATCTGTCCTTTGTGCATAATGACTGGGCTGAGACTTGGGGACCCTAGTTCTGTGCAAGGTGCAAGTGACCTCAGACAAGGCAGTGTACCTGCAACCACTTTCGTCAAGAAATACAAGTCTGTAAGAGTAACTGGACGTTTTTTTTCACGCTTATTCACCACTTCCCATACCAGGAAGGGAGTGCCAGAAACATATGAAGAAATGGCCTCATTCACTCATATCCCCTCTCTAGCTGTCAAGTCTAATGCACCTAAGCAAGAGCCAACCCTATCCACAACCAGGCCTCACAGACCTTCCATGGTTTCTCCCAACCACTTCATATGCCCTGATTCAGCCCATAAACAGCATGTCATCCCTTGTAACCCATATCACTCCAATTCTCTCTAACCCTTTCACATCATGCATGTTCAGACCCTAAACCTTTAAAGCATCAGTCACACTATCTCTCCATTCCTCTTCAATTTCCCCCATTTCCTTGTTCCCTCCACTTCTCATGTGTATATATCTTCTCAGTCATTCTTTCCTAACTTATCCTCTCTGTATTTCTAAATCAATTCATTTCTAACACATTCATCTTATCTTTTACATTTTTATCTAAGACCAACACTTCACATCCATATACCATTGACAGGAGTACTATACCATCAAATATACCTATTTTTGCCCTTAAAGACAGTGACCTCTCTTTTCAAACATTCCTCAATGCACCCCTCACCCAACCTATGGCTCAATTCAGCTCCCATGGATCAATGCACTGTCCCCCCCCCTTTTTTTTAAGGCTCCACTCACGGACAGAAGTCCACATCAAGGCCAGACCTTAATTGAAATATAGAAAGAATTAAGAAATGGAAAAAGAAAAGACAAGGGTAGGTATTTAAGAATTTTTGAGAAAGTGCAAGACCTGTCTTTTGAAATGTGCCAGGTCCCAGATATTGGGAAAGACATGAGAAGGTTGAGAGTTCCAAAGATATTGAAAACACTCCACTTCCACTAAGTTTTTCCCATTAAACTCACACTCCAAATAACCTCTCTCTTTTATCTACCTATCTATATCTCTGAAACCTGTTCCCGACATGAACTCTCAACTCCCTGAAGGGGGTGGCCAAGGCAAAACAGTCTCCATAACTGGTGAACTCCAGTGCCACTTCTCAGCCTCTATCATCCCTCTCTTTTCACTGCTAAACCTTATAACCTTGCTTTTATATAAATTTGTAATAAAATTTTCCTTTCACACTCTCCCAAACCCAGACAACACCTCTCTCTTCTATCTATCCATCTATACCTCTGATGCCCATTCCCTCCAGGAGCTCCCTCAAGGGGGTTGCCATGACAAAAGTCTCCTTAACTGGTGAACTCTAAAGGCACTTCTTTAATGTCTCTCTTTCCACTGATAAACCTAATAACCTTACTTTTATTCACATTTCCCCTAAACTTTCTCCTTTCACACATTGTCCCAAACTCAGGCACCAACTTTTGCAGTTTTTCACTTGAATCTGCCACCAGTGCCATATCAGCAGCAAACAACAACTGACTCATAACCCCCACATGACAGACTGCATACCTGCTCCTCTTTCCATGACCCTTGCATTTGCCTCCCCATCCATAAACAGATTAAACAGCAATGGTGGCATCACAAACGCTGCTGCAGCCCACCTTCACCTGGAACCAATGTAAGAGCATCTATTTCATCTATAATTACCCCAAGATCCCAAGACCCTTCCTTTTTCTGGGGACTCCTGCAGCTTTAAGGATGCACTCCACTCACTATTGGGGACAAGATGGACTCCTTTGAATGCTGAAGTTCTCTGACAAGACTGCACTCTTTTGTCAATTAACAATACAGCCTTGCCAATGGTGACTTTTCACTCATGGCGTAATCTCAAGCAGGCAGAGTCCAGTAACATCAATGTAAAAGGATGGAAGTTATACACACTTTTAGAAGAGAAAAATTTGATATTTCAGGTTTGTGTGAGACAGGGCAGAGAGGTGGTGGGGCCTATCAGTGGAACGAAGTGAAGGTATAAGAGATGTCATCTAGAGATAACATGAAGGAGAGACAGAGGTCACAGATCCAAGGGAAAAACTGTGTGTGTGATGGATTTGAGTGGACAAGTGGGAAACAAAGCAGAGAAAAGAGTCAAGGTTGAGTAAAGTCTTATGAATAAACAACAATGGCGAAAGAAAATGTGGACTGTGTGCATCAGCAGGTATGTGTGACAAATACATACTTTACACATAATTGTTCATAAATAGAAATCATAAAGACACAGGGAAGATGGGGTAGACATGACTGATTTGCCTCTGGCAAGAAGGAATACATCAAGTGGTGTGCATAATGTGCTGTCTATGAACAGACTGGTAGAGGAATGAAAGTGTGAAACTTGACTTCCACATTGAGTGTACGGCTAAAGAGAATCTAAAACAACACAAGATGAGGCCAAAGTAATGTGTAGGCATTTTAAGAAGTCATTATATACAGCTAAAGCACTGCACTGCATTAACATGATGTCAAAAGACAGGCACAGGATGGTGGAATGAAGATTTAAGAATGATTATGAGGCAGGATAAGAGATTGGAAGCTGAATATGCTTACCAATTCCATGCCCAAACATTAGCAGATGGTAATCAAGGCAAAAGGAGAGATGACATAGTCCTAAAATGTAAGTGTATAATGCCTTTGAAAATATATGGGGGTAAGAAAAGATCTGCAGACACTGTAGGTCAATAAAACTAGTGTTGTGGTCCCAACATTATGTCGTACACTGAATACCAGTTATGGTAGGGAGTGGCTAACAAATTACATAAACAGAAGGCACTTGCACTGTCTTATGTCACACCATGAGCTGAATACAATAAAAAAAATAAAGAAAAAAGAAAAAATACAACTTAAAATATTGCTCTCATGCATCAAATCTTATTTGTAGTATTTCATTTCCTTGTTTATGGTGGGGGATATTGTATGTCTGGCAGCATGGTACAGTCTTAGAGAAAGTTAGATGATATGATTTCACTGCCTCTGTTACTCCATGGTACTTAGAGTGGTAGGATGCAACTTTGCAGCAAGCAAAAGTTAATTCCTCAATTCTCATTACCGCAGGGTAACTAAGGCAGTAAATCATGTCATCTGACTTCTCTAAGACTGCACCATGCTGCAGGACATATCATATCATATCCCCACCATAAGTGAGTTACACAATCTATTAAGCAAATAAAACCTAATGCATGAAAGCCTTATCTTATATGTTGATTGCCAGATTCTTTCTTTTTCCCCCCATTATAACAGTTGTCATACATATGAACTTCCCATCATTCAGGAGTGCAAACTGAAAACAAGATTTCGTAAATAATATGCAAATTCATGCAAATACAAGTCCCCACATCTAATCAGTTATTTACCTTCGCATGGGGTATATACATATAAGTATTGGCCTTATTGTGCAAACAATAATGTCAAAATAGGCAGACATGGGGGTGATTAAATAGTGTAGCATGTTCACTGTGAAGTGGAAGGACCTAAGAAAGCAACGTCATGTTGTCAAGTCTCCCCAAACAGTAGTTGCATCTGACTTCAAGCAAATAACACAGAGCAACAGTGTCCTTAGCTTGCCCTAAAATTTCAACCATGTCCCTCTTTGACAAAGGCCATTTTCTTAGCCAGAGAGAGAGAGAGAGAGAGAATTCCCCCCCCCCCCTCCAGTCACGGACAAAAGTCCACATTAAGGCCGGGCCCTAATTGAAATATAGAGAGAGTTGAGAAATTGGGAAAAACAGACAGGGAAAGTATTTACTTAGGACACATGCTTAATACTGAGTTACATATCAATCTGATTGTGAAGTGTAAGTAATAAAATCTTCCTCTGGCTGAGAGCATACCTTTCATATATTACATGGCCAATTATAAAAATAGATTACTGACAACAAACATGAAAAAGTACAACAGAATTATGGAAAGTTGGTCTCCTGTTTAAAAGCAGAGGAACTTTCAAATCACAGGCCTCATCCTATGACTGGCGAAAAAGGTGTTATACCAGGAGAAAAAGGAAGCAACCTAGCTGCTGGCCTGAAACAACTTATCAACAAGGACAACAGAATTAAGGTAAAAGGACCTCCTGGTAAGTCAAGAAATTTTCAGCACATGAAATGGAAAAAAAGTTAAAAGATTTGGCATTTTGATATCCAAATTCTAAGAAATAATAGATAAGGATTGTCCTAAGACTGGTTTCTCTGGGATAGCCAAATAAGAAACAGTATAATGGTCTGTGGTACATTCTTGTAAGGTAATTCAAAGCTATCTTGGTACACTGGAAACTGACATAACTTTATTTAATGTTTCATATATCATTTCTGTCTACCACCATTATATATAATAGCATCTTATGGCATATTTAAGAAAAACAAAAGGAAAAAGTTATGTCAAGAGTCAGCTAACTCACATATGGCAAGTGCACGAGAGCTATGTTAAGGACATGACAAGTTGAACGTGGCTGATGCAGCGACAGTTAACATATCAATCAGCATCTAGCTGATGCCAACAATAGTTGATGGTAAACGTCTCAATGCTACATAACCAAAATAATCTTCCAGTGCACTAAACCTTTGATGTGTTTTATATATGTGCTGCACCTCAATCATTTTCTCAGAATTAGCACTGCAATCAGTATGTAAATTCTTTAACTGGCTAACACAAAGTTTTAAATAATGTAATAAGGTGTTCACTTAACCCTTTTGTTGTATCTCTAGATGCCAAAAGCAGTTCCCAGAGATATAATCACTCCATTAGAAATGGAAATTGTCATTTTGGCTTTTTAACACTTCTGAAGTTTCCACACAAGACTAAGTTTCCCTAAAACATTATCAGATGGTGTAAAATATTACTTTTCCAATAAAAATGCAAAAAATGATGATTATCAAAATATGGTATAAAACTAAGAGAAAAGACCTTCAGAGTTGAATCAAGGTATCCCAAATGCATAAACATATCAGAGAGAATGTTTCCAGAAAACAACAAAAGTAATGTAAATTTAGCTTTTTACTAAGCAAAAACTCAGGCATACTCCAGCAAAGTGGCAAGTTTTTTTTTTAATGATACTGACGAAAGTCAAGCCAAGCATCTGATGGGTTAAATTGCATGTAGTATATAAATCATTCATCTATCGAGTAAACTCTCATTCTCCTAAGTAATGCAACAGCCCCCCCCCCCTTTTTTTTTTCTTTAAAATAATATAAGTTGTACACTTCCTGTCCAAGACATGGAAGGTCACAAGAATTAGAAAGTACCTACGGTACCTTGACAAAAGTACAGCATCCAATGAATGAGCTGAAATCTCTATATAAACCATTACTTACACATTGGGTATACAGACAACTGAGATTCAGTTGAAGAGATAATCTTGGTTTACTGTATATCTTAACATTTTCAAACAAGATTAACAAAGTTGTCTACCTCATCCATTGTTTAAAAAAAAAATAAATATCTGCAGCAGCCAAGAGCAAATAGAGCAACACTCTAAAAATTAGGCTTTTAAGGATGAGGTTAGTTTTAGAATCCATACTCTTGCTTGCTCAAGGTCAAAGAAATTCCTCTAAAGACTGTTTAAGTACGTTTAGTTCTCTTACTTGGGTGACCTTCAAAAACAATTCTGAAGATTTAAAAGTTATTGCAGTATTATTCTTCAACCCTAAAGATACAGACAAGATGCCCTGTACTTGTGTTTTCTGTTAAAAAGTCACAGCATAAATATCATAAAACAGCAGATACTGAATTATCAGAGTAACAAACCACAATTCAAAATTTAAGAATGCAAAGTATGTGGAACTTCCACAAAGATGACAATCTATGCCCTCCCTACTCATCCCAAAATAGTACCATAAAACCTATTAGACTTAACAAGGTAGTTGATGAATCAATATTTTGTAAATAAAATCCGAGAAGGCGAGGAGAAGCACTAAATGAGACACTAAAAATATAAAACATGGTTACCACAACGAACAAAAGATAACAACTCAAGGCTGACAAGTCTGTATCACTCATTTGGTTGTATCAGTAACAGAGGCCATATGAACTGTGATCAGTTTCATGGCCACACAGACAAGTCCTCCCATGTTTGGTTCAAATCAACCCAATAGTTTTAGAAAGACTGAAATATGAGAAGTTAAAGATCAGATGACAATGAAATATGACAGATGCCAAGTGACATCAAAAGCTCACATGGCCACTGAACAGGTGAACTAAGTATGAAATACATAAATGGGCTCCTAACTCACTCCACTCTAGAAACAGTATACCAATGCTATGGCTTTGCAGTTCTTAAAGTGAGATAAGTGTCCATTTCATTAAAAGATTTACCTGAAGAGATCTTGGGGAAAAAATCTATGAATACTTGACAAGATAGCTTTCATCCTATGGCAATAGGTCTCACATGCAACAACCTACTAGATAACACAAAGGAGATCCTTCTTTTCAAAGTTGAAGCAGGCATCATGTTTACTAGGAATGATATTTCTTTACCACATGTATCATGAATGATGTATGATTAATTTCTTTCTTTTATCACCTATATGTTCTATTTTTCCATTCTATGATTAATTTCTTTCTTTTATCACCTATATGTTCTATTTTTCCATTCTATTATCTATTTTCATACCTGTATGCTGTTTCCCACATTAGTGAGGTAAAGCCAACAACAGATGAAAAACGAATTCATTTGCTCACATCCCCTCTGTAGCTGTTATGCATAATGCACAGAAACCAGAGCCCCTCTATCCAAAGCCATACCCTAAAGTCCTTTCAGCAATTTCTCTGACCACTTCAAATACCCTGATTCAGCTAACTGACATCATGTTCCCCCTGTAAAACACATTCAATTTACTATATTCCAAGCATGCCTCACAACCTCCTGCATATTTTCAGGTTCTTATCACCTAAACCATCTTTCACTCCAACCTTCCATCTCCTCCTCAGTTCCCCCTTCTTGTTCCTCCACTTTCAACAGGTATATCCTTTTTTTTTTTTCCCCACCCATCCCCTTTAGATGCTCAAATCATTTCAACAAATCTTCTTCAGCTCTTTCATACATACTCTTCTCTGTTACTCTACCATTTCTAATCTAATCAATCCTCTTCACACCCCCACAACATCTTCAAACATTTCATTTCAATTACAACCATCCTCCCCCATACTTTTTATAGAGAACCTATACCACACATCCATACACAACTGTTAGGACTACTCTACCTTCAAATAAAACCATCTACATCCTCCATCAATGCACCCAGGATTAAGCACAGCACCCTCACCCACCCTGTGGCTTACTTTAGCTCCTACAGTTCCATCCACTGTACTGTAACATCCATTCACATGTATCTACAACACTCCACTTCCTCCAGGTTCTCTACATTCAAACTCGCACTCCAAGCAACTTATTTCCTGTCACAGCTTATTTCTTAGACCAAGGCCCCCCACAATCAATGTAAGTTAGCTTTCTCTTACTGTAGCTCCTAATTTCTACATTCACAGTGCCAGATGTACTGTAGTGGAAATTAAAGCCTATGCTTGAATCATAGGGAGATGTCAGCAAACAGAAACATCATTCATATCTGTAGCTAAATCATTCCTAAGAAATATGGGTAAACTAGGAATTAGCTGATCAAAAATTCAAACTGATAACTATTAACTCAGAAATGTCTGTAACTGAGAAGCTCCTGGAGATATAAATCCTAGCTATCACTAAAACATGCAGAGTTTGGCATCATCTGCCTGGTCCTATTCAATGCTGCAAATTTCTCTTGAACTTTACACATACACACCTAAGATGCCTATAACCAGCTGATCATCTGAGCCAAGAGACAACCACAAAAAATGAAATCTTCAAAGGTGTGTGGTGTCACCATTGAAGTTTATCCTGTTTATGGTTAAGGTACCATAGATGAGGGAGGTGAATGCAAAGACCTTAAAAAGAGAGGTGGGTCTCCAGTAAGCTTGGGGTGGAGGTGGCTTGGGAGGTGAGTCAGTTGCAGCTTGCGGATGCCCCGGTTCTGGAGGCAAACTCAAGAGAAAAAGTGCAATAGTTGAAATTTGCTGTCATTATAGCTGTTTAATCCATTCCAAGATGGGGTGGTGAGGGAGGCAAATGCGATGGTCTTAAAGACTAGGGTTTGTCTACAGTATATTGGGTGTGGGGTGGCCTCAGAGATGTAAGGTGTCAACTGCAGACAACAATGCAAATGATGGAAGACATGAGTGAGAAACTGCAGAGTCGTATGTCTAATCTGGAAGAATGTTTGAAAAGAGGAAGTTGAGTGTCAATGTAAATACAATGATGGTATTTAACAAGACAAGAGATTTGAGACTGGCTGGTCTGAATTTGTTTTAATGGGGTGAACTTGCACAAAGCTGAGTGTTTTGGGAATGTAGGAGTGGACATGGTAGATGGAACTATGGAAGCTGTAGTGAACTGTATGAGAAATGAGGGAGCAAAGGTTATAAGTGCATTAGGGGAGTGTGTGAGAGGAGAGGTCACTGTCATTGCCTATGAGGAAAAAGATGTCTAATAGTACAGTAGTCCTACCAATGTAGTATGGATCTGAGTCTTGGTCCCAAAATGCAAAAGAACCACAGGGTAGATCTGTCAGAAATAAAATACCTGAGGATAATATTTAGTGTGAGGAGGACTAATTGTATAAGAACTGACTGAGTAAGTAAAGTTTGACTCAAAAAGCTGAACAGTATGTGCTGAAATGGTTTGGATATTTTGAGAAGACAAGAAAAGAAAGACTGATTAATAGGCCATATATGATGAAAATGGTGGGAGCAAGGGAATGGAAAAGACCAAGAAAGAGATAAGAAGATGGAAGGAGGGTGAGAGGCAAGCATGGGATTTGGTAAACTGGAGCAATATGGCATACAGGGGACAGTGTGTTGTCAATGGGCTGAATCAGGGCATATGAAGTTGTCAAGGAATACCAGGGAATGGTCTGTGGGCTTGGCTATGGATAGGGAGCTCTGGTTTTGATGCATTATACATAAGAGCCTGAGATTGGATGTCAGCAAACGAGGCCATTTTTAGTCTGTTCCCAGCACTACCTAACAATAGTGAGAAATGGTGAAAAAATAAGAAAAAATAAAATACTAAACATATACAACAAAAATACTACATAAAAGGAAAGCAAAATGTGAATGAGAGTAAATGAATGTGTAGTTTACAACTTAAAAGGCTCATGACACAAATCTATGAATTTGGATGGGATACAAATGAAAGTTTACATTTCAAGATTTCTGCCATTTGTTCGTATGGAAAACAGCTGCAGCTGTCATGCATTATGTCAGACTTATAAGGGTCTTGACTTGGCTCCAAGGAAAAAAATCCACCTTCACTCACTGCACAGAAAATAAGAACTCACAAATATATGACAGTAGATGGCAAGCACTCACTGTTCTCATAACCTAACCTAACTCAAGCAAATTCCCACTTTTCCTGGGGTTTTGTCCTATAGAGAGAGAATCAGGTATTTTTGGATTTTATTTTCCATTATTTCTTTCTTTGTATATTATATTCTTATTCCAAAGCAAAAATTTCCTTCAAATGTTTGTTAACAGCCCGTGAGAGGGTTGAAGGTTAACTAATGTAGTCCTTGTCAATTACCTATGGCATGATCTTTTCATTTTCTTTTTATATTAAAATTTTCATTTCATGATAAAGAGTTTAAAGTTCTAAAACTAAGATTGTGGGAAAAAAAAAAAAAAAAAAAACTGCTGCCCTTTAAGAGTAAATGGTTCTACACAAGTAATCAACAACAATATGCAAAACAGAGTTTTTCAAGGATTGCCCTCTTCATTTTCTGTGTTATTCCTGAGACATATAATTTGTTTTCCCTTTCTAGCAACGTTATCATCTTACATCCAATATCTAATATTGCTACGCTTTGTCCTTAATACTCTCACAGTAAAACCATGATGATCACCGTGGTCTATACTTAATTTCTCATACCATTATCCATTTGTGATCACTCTGGTCCTGATGTGGAAGGGTGATGTAATCAGTCCGTTACAATTTTCATTAAAGGCAAGGGCAAGTGAAGCGAGAAATTTTCATGTCTATTACTAACATCTGAAAGTGGTTTTCATGGCTGCACAGTTTTCTAAGGTACTTTAGGAAAAGCAAAATATGCATGAAACATGTATGCAATAAACTTTTTTGGAGGTGAGGGTAGGCACTATATCAAGACCCTTTTTAAATGTGTTGTCATATCAAGATTCTTCTTAGGCACCAAGTAGATCACTTCCACTAACCAGAGCACTTCTTTTACTAATTTTCATTAGTAGAAAATTTCCTGTCTTTAGGATCTACTTCTTTTATTACAATTATCTTTCCTTTACTTTCACAATTACTTTGTTTTATACTCACACTGTCAGTCAAATCTTCAGTGATAGTGGACTCAGCAACTGATGTAAAATCATCTAACCTGATAACTTCTACTGTATCCCCAACACTCTGATCTCCACTTCCTCCAGTAGCTCTTCCTGCCACTGCCAACTGCTGCAGAGAAAAACAAAAAGATCATATTACAAAGCTTGCTGGAAAAAAAAAAAAAAAAAAAAAAAAAAAAAAAAAAGGCGCAAAGAATACAGGTCACACGCTTTTCACTGTACAACTTCCCACCATATTCTCTGAAACTGACAGAGGTGAGAGAATTTAAGTATCTGGGACCTATCCTGGGTAAGACTAGTAATAAGGAAGGAGAGATAAAGAAGAGAGCAGTACAGTGTAGAAGAGTCACTGGGTCCCTGACGAAAAAGTTGATGTGTAAGTATGGAAGTGAAGTAATGATTAAGGGACAGCATAGCCCTCCTAGTCTTGACCAATGAAGCCAAAACAAGGAAATGGGATGAGTCACAGAGGTCAAGAAACTAGGCTGTGGAAATGAGTTATTTGAAAGGAGCATGTGGTATGACTAGATGGAATGAAGAAAGTAATGAGGGGGTGTATGAGAGATTGGGTCTTTCTATCTGTCTACATCTCTGATGCCTGTTCCAATTGGAACTCCTCCAAAGGGGTGGCCACGGTAACAGAATCTCCATGAATAAAGAAATTCAGCACCGCTTCTTAGCCTTTAGTGCCTCACCCTTAACAGGCCACAGGCAGAGGGCAAGTCTGATGCTCCTACCTCCTACTTCTACCTAATGTTTCTACCTAATGCTCCTGCATTTATTAAATGTTCCTACCTACTACTTCTATCTACTGCTCCTAACATTTTGCCAAAAGGCAGGGAAGAAAATCTAGAGTTACAAAGAATGAGCTGCATGGAAGAAGAATGTGTGGTATGGTGTATAAGATGGAAGCATTACTGTAAGGAATGGGATAAGTGGAGAATCTTTTGGCATGACCATCCCCTTGAGAGAACAAGCATCAGAGATATAGGCAGATAAATGAGTTTGTTTAGTATACCAGGAAAAGTGTATGCAAGATGTTAACTGATAAGAGTGATGGAAGTGACTGAATGCAGAATAATTAAGAAGCAAGGGGGTTTCAGGAAAAGTGGTGGATGGGTGGATCAAATTTCTGAAGTGAGAATGACTGAAAAAAAAAGTATCTAGCAAAAGGTAGGAAACTTATGCAGCTTTTATGGATATGGAGAAAGTGTATGAAGGGGTTGAGTGGAATGCTTTATGGGATGAGTTTAGGATATATGAGGAAGGGGGGACAAATTGTTGGATGGTGTGAAAGACTTCTATAGAGGAGCAAATACATGTGCAAGAGTGGATGAAGAGCTGAGCAAAGGTTATGGTATACATGTGGGTGTGAGGCAGAGCTGTGTGTTGTCACCATGGCTTTTTAACATATATATATGGAAGGAGTGATAAGAAACGAAAGCAAAACTAGGGAAAAGGAGTGGAGATATGGAGTGTGGTGTTGAGGTACGGAGGCTAGTGACAAGCCTGTTTGTGGATGAAACTGTCATGATCGATCAGAGTGAAGAGGAGCTGCAGAAGGTTATAAGTGAGTTTTATGATGTGTAAGCATTGGCGATTGAAGGTGACTGCGAGTAAAAGCAAAATGAAGAAGCCACAAGGCTGACAGCGTCTGACAACAATGCTCATGTTAAATCTCATAATGAAGGATTTCTACATCCCAAACTAATTATGAATACAATAAGCTTGGATCTCTTCCACTTGAATCCTGCCTAAAGTAAATAATCAATGTCCAAAATACATTGCGAGAAGGAAAAAACATACACAGACATTCTAAAAAGTCTTCTTCTAACTTCTAAGAGATCTAATACACACTCACCTGAAGTGCTGCTAGCTGTGATGGATCAGTGAATACAAAGATAGATCCACTTCCACTACTTTCTAGCTCTATGTTAGTTAAGGTTGACCCTCTTTCATCCTGTATTAGGTTGTCAATTGGTGGGTCTCCTGTTATAAGGCTGCTCACTTCTACACTTGGCATCTGAATACACTCCTCTTCTATGGTTAGCTGAGTTTTCAGTATAGTTCCAGGAATAATCTGTGTACAAGGCAACACTCTGTAAACTTCATAATTAACAAGCATAAAATGATTTTTTAATTCTCTTAATCTAAGAGAAAATAACAAAGGTGGTCTTAACTGGATATGAAGGAAAAAAATATTTGGGAATATAAAACCTTTTCATGTATCCAGCATGTGCATAAGAAATGCTATGGTTCTAACCTGCTCTTCCTTTTTGACAACCATTCCAGGAGAAATATGTACTGTTCTTGTACTTGATGTACTTGGGGCTGGAACAACTGTGGTCCCCTCCTGAGAACTTACATCCCCTCCATCTTGATCCTCTGCTAAAAGGTCCATGTCTAATTCTGGGCCCATCCACAAAACTTGCCCCTCTTCATTCTCAATGATGTTATGAACAGTACGCTGTTAGAGAAATATACAATGCATGTATTAAAAAGTTCACTAAAAAAATTGAAAGAATAATCATAAATGGGAGAAATACTGAATGATTACTAAAAGCTCTTGTGAAGAGGAAAAATTCAGTCACACAGTGTTTAAGAAGCCTACACGAAGGGGTGCTTGTCCTAACACATGCAAAACCCAATTATTTGAACATCAATTTAAGTAAAAAAATTAGAGAACCAGAAATGGATATACTGTAAAGCATACTTGGAGGGATAGATAAAATGAAACATAAAGAAGTGAGAAGATAATGTGGTGCGAAGACAACACAAGAAAAAGTCACTGATTATAGTCTTTAAGGATAGTATGGTCATGCAAAACATTTGGCAGATGGGTTGGTCAAGGGCAAGACCCACATTTATTCAACACTGTTGGGACTAAAATATCTTCAAACATAACCATCTTTGCACCAATAAAACTGACTTTTCTTTCACACACTATTCACTGTACCTAAAGCCTTAATCCCCTGTATCACACCTGTGTCTCATCTCCCTGCTACATCTCATTACCATACTTTTGTTCACATTTGCTCTTATTCCACTCTCATAGTTTCATCTACTCTCACTCTAACCCATTTTCTACTATATTTCTCTTGCTTTTTCTGTACACAGGCCACTTAACATCACTTGTACTCTTGTCTACACGAAGAAATACCTACAACTAGAAATAATCACATATTCCACTTAGTATACTTCTCAGCATATTTGCATTCAGCAACATCTCCATTGCACACCTTTCAATTTAAATATCATTCAATAACACCCACAGACCTTCAAACCCACTCATGGTACTTGCTTTCCTTAACCTATACATTCACTATTACCATTCCTTTTTCAGCACACAAGTCTTAAAGCTCTTCCTCATAATTGTTTAAAGCTGGAACCCCAATCATAGTGTCAAATGCCACATCACAATATTGAATTGGATCCCCTACCACAAAGATTCAATTTCTAACATCATTACTGCTAAAAGAAATCCCTCAGTTCCTCCACATATACATTCTTCTTATGCCTTAATGCAAAAATAGGAACTACCACCCACCTCTCAAGGTATACTTTCACTCTAACTCTTATCAAGCAAGAACTCAAATCTGCATCAAAGGAGCTTCCATTTCCTGCCTTTCTTGTCTCCTCATCAAACCCAGGCTGTACCTCTTCAGTATTTCTAAACTGATCTTACCCCTTTCTCTTCAACAGATTTGTTCAGAAAGACCATCCAAGTTCTCTCAACAAATACAGCCCCTATGTACACCTTTATTTTACCCTGGTTACAGGTATGACTAAACACCCTAACTTTAGCCTTCAAGGAAAACACTCACTTACTTCCTTCCTCTATTCCTACGTTTAGAAAGTGATGACATGAGTGAGAAGGATTTCTGGTCCCATCTATCTTGCCTCTCTTGATTACCTTCTACACCACACATGAGAAACATAGGCATTATTCTTTCTCCTCAGTATCTAGAAATAACATGAAGTAATATCTCCACCAGAGTTCTTTAGTTATGGAGACTCTGTTGCCATGGCCACCCCTTTGAGGGAGTTCCAATTGAAACAGGTGTCAGAGATATAGATAGATGGACAGAATATCTCTACAGCATATCCACTTTTGGGATTCAAGAATACTAGAATTACAATCTTTCTCATCTCTAGAAATTATGAAAATATTATTTCAACAATTAAGTAAATCACAGTGCTGTGACCACAATAATGACCCATGTTTAGATTCAAAACTGATTCTTCTTTCTGATATTATTCAATCTTAAGCTGTCATACTACTTTTGTTGTTGACTGTTCATAAATGAACTCATTTCTCCATCTCATTTTGCAAATAGCTAGTGTGGAAAGTGTCCTATACAACCTTCTATGAAGAGAAAAATGGTACAGTACTTATAACGGTTATGGATCATGTGATACTTGCATAAAGAAAAGCATTGCCACCACAATAAAATCATACACTTTGTGTTTCAAACAGTTTCATATTTCAGTTCCCTATTATTCATCTTTAAAATGTCATGTTACCTTCATTGTTGAGAGTGCATATACCAACTCACTGCTCCCTCTTACCTTATGAACTGCTAGTGTGGAAAGTTGTCTATAAAACCTTCCACAATGAGAACAACAGTACCTCTTCTGTTGGTTATGGACCATGTGATGCTTGTATAATGAGGAGTATTCAGTGAACCTTTTGCCACAGTTCTGAAAATAATTTCAATGAATCATTATCAGCCAATACATAAAGTCAACACAGAATTATTCTGACTACGGCAAGATAAATTAAACACAGTATAACAAGAGTACTATTAACTTCTTAAAATGCTCTCTACCTTCAAAACCAAGTCTGACCTCTTTCTTCAGACTAGTGCTCACACATCTGAAAATAAATGCCCAGGGACTGATGGAATGACAGAAAGACTAACAAAGAAGTAGGCACACAATGTTATTTTAGCGCTATGCCTACAAGTTGCAATGACAGAAAGTAATAAAAGTCTATGATACTAACCTCAACAGAACATACGTAAGGCTTCTCCCCAGTATGAATTCTACAATGATTCCTATAATTTGTGGCAGAGGAAAATTTCCTTTCACATCCCTCATACCTACATTCATAGGGCTTCTCACCTGTTGGAAAAATAAGTATGTTTCATGTGTCAACATCCAAGCTTTACACGTATTTTGCAATACAATGAATTCCTATGCATTCAATACATAAACAAGAAATATGTTCAGAAAGCATTCAAGCGGAAATGACATAAAAGCTTACTCTAAATTAATGTATGCAATGACAATTACAGAAGAACAATAAAAGACGTAATAGTAAAAGCAAGAAGCAATAGTGATGACAGTGCTCAATACATCACACTTAAGAGCTCTTCCAGCATTGGTGACAATGCTAAACAACACATTTAAGAGCCATTCCAGCACATTTCTTTGGTTCATAGTAAGTACTCCAAAATCTGTTCTATAATACCATCCTATTATAGCTCATGAAGACCATGTCACATTTTAACATTCAATATATAAACTACATGTGGTTCTGATATGATAACACTTAAAAGCATCTCTTAATCATGTAAATTTTTCAATGACATTGAAATATTCCTGTCTTCGAAGGTGTGGCAAATCAATAACAGATGCCATAGTATCATAACAGCAGTGGGAGAAAAGAGGTTTGGCTTTTGCAACTGAACATTATAAGAAGTCTTAATATCAACTTAATTTTCTAATGAACACATAAACACATGACAGCTAGAGACTGAATGTGAGCGAATGTGGCCGTTTCATCTGTCTCATGACGCTACCTCGCCTGCGCAGGGGGTGGCGATGCTTATTCCCGTGGGGCAGGGTAGCATCAGGAGTGGATGGGGGCGAGCAAGTCTAAATATGTACATGTGTGTAAGTGTATGTATGTATATATGTATATGTTGATATATATATACATATATATGTACGGTGCATATGTGTATATATGTGTGTATGCGGGGGGATGGGTTTTTCTTCGTCTGTTTCCTGGCGCTACCTCGCTGACGCGGGAAA
>JAYMFT010369131.1:0-21873 GCA_038088735.1 Panulirus argus
ATATATATATATACTCGCCCCACACTGTCACTATACAGAAGTCATCACACCAGATGGTGAAAGAAATCCATGGTTGGCTTCCACTGATCTCCGACAGAGGGAGAAAACAGCATCTTCGGGCTAGGTTCCCGCTCACACACTGGCGTTCGCGGGAATCAATGAGCTGATCAGCTAGGGGCAAGGCCAGCGGCAACCACCTCCTTTGCCGCTGGCTGAAATTTCTCTCTCGCGCAACGGTACTGAGCACAGGGTGAGAGAGAATGCCTATGCATCAACTGGAAGCATGAGTGGAGGGGGACAGGACAGAAACAACCAACTGCAAGAGCAGCTGAATGACGAGTCTCCCCTCCAACCGACAGTTGTTGTTTGAGATTAAACCTCCCTAGAAGACGGGAGGTGCAGGTCCTATGCTCTAGGGCGGCCCGCCGGTGGTGAGGGACCTAAGCACTAGGCCTAAGGGGGTTGGGCTTGTTATCCCAAGGCTGAGGATCGAACACACAAGACTGACTCACGGGTGGTTAGTGGCAGGACACCGACCTTCAGTCCGTGAAGAGTTTCAGGTGCCATTGTCTGTGGGCCCATTGTAGTGGAGTCGGGTGCCGCCTTCCAAGCATCAACAAGAAACCTGTTAACCTCTCTGTGTGGTTCTCTGGCTGTGTGATCTGAGGGTCGGATGCTTTTTCTCTGCCTGTGTGATCTGGTGGTTGGATGCTTCTTCTTCTGTGATCTGATGGTTGGATGCTTCTCTGCTTGTATGATCTGATGGTTGGATGCTTCTCTTCTTCTGTGATCTGGTGGTTGGATGCTTCTCTGCTTGTGTGATCTGGTGGTTGGTAGCCTTCTTTTGTGGTTCTCTGGCTGTGTTGACACAGTCTATTGTGCCTGGGGTATTCCTGGCTACTCCGGTTACGGCCAAAGTTGATATGCTAGCACGTGACTATGGCAACGTGACCCCGACCCCGACCCTAGTTGATGTGTAGCGCTCCCCGCTAGTTGCCTAAGCACATCCTTGCCAATCCGGGTCCCCTCCTTCAAAAGGAGACGGCCTACTCCTGAGATGGACGGCCCTGCTGACGTACTGGCAGAGTCTACAACCAGTCCGAGATACTCTCTGAGGAGGAGTAACATTTCTTGGGCGGAAGGCAACGCGCTCAATCCCACGGTGAAGACACTAGAGGATGACTTAAGGTAATAGGGCACAACCTGTCAGGTAGGCAACACGGGATGACGAATAGGCGACGAGTGATGTCACCAGCATCGACACCCCCTACAGGGTGATTCCGGGCGTGGACGGGTCCACCCTGGGGTATGGAACCACCCAGTCACGAGATTTGGGTGAAGCAGGTGGGTGGTAGTGACCGGGAGAAGCGCGGTGGGTGGGTGCACCCAACATAACCTTGGGCGAAGCTACAAAGAATTTGCTGACACAGGCATGTTGGCAGGCAGTAGGTGTTGAAAACATGTGGGCCGTGGCCAGAGGTCTTGACAACCGGGGCTACAGGTGCAAGGAAAAACATGTACCAACTGCCGTATACACACAACCTGAGAACTTGAGGACTAACATATGATACAAGTGCACAAGTACAGCTAAATCCCTCACCGAGATTCTGGTCACAGACCAAAGATTGGGACCATATGCAGGCCAACAGACGCATTTAATGAACAGGAACTTAGTACGTATGCAGATTTAGGGTCTACTGGAGGAGGGACATGGTTCCTGAGTACAGGCGACACTGCCACCATTGTTAGTAGGTGCCGCTTGTCGATGCTCCCAAACCCATCCCTTGATTTCCCGCGCGGATGTTTGTCTCTCATCAAACGATGTTTTACGAATGGTGCTCCTGCAGGAAGGAAGAGATATGGATGAGGTCACATGGTGCTGCTGCAGTAGGGACGAGGGGTGGCTGAGGCCACATTGTACTGCTGCAGGAGGGACGGTGTGGCCGAGGTCACATGGTGGTGCTGCTGCAGGGGAGCTGAGGTGTGGCTGAGGTGATAGGGTGGCGTCTTGATGTCCGAAGCTGAACAACTGAAATCAAAGCTGTAGTGAGCGGGTGACGGGGCCCATGAGCAATAAAACCCGACGCCTAAGAGGTATGAAGTATCCCTTGTGCTTTGCAAGGCATTGAGATCGTTCACGCCAATTAGTTTAAATCGTGACTGCAAGAAAGGCGTTTTGGACCATACAAGGAGCGAATTTGAGCAACGGTGAGTGAAGAGCTTTGGAAGGACAGAGGGAATGTGTAGCTACATTCAGTGCCGACTTGGAATTGACATAATAAAGATGAAAAATTACTAAAGACGAGACAGGCAACCATGACCAACTTAAGACGATTTTCATATCCTGATGTCTATCCATCAATGTTATATTCACAATACAGATCCAATATACTTGTGTTTCAGTTTAGACTATTAAGTCTCGTTGGTCACACTAAATGCGACGAATCCGCAAAGAACCCAACAAAATAACTACAAATTTCGCCTAGAAATTGCAAGACTGCAGTGTAAGAACTATTACTGTTGTAAAGCTAATTTGCTCTAATAAAGTAACCTTTCATTCTTCCCCCAAAATTACAAGTAATTCATGGTTTTTGCATGGATATTTAAAACAGTCTCTCCTACAAGAGAAAATATACCCTTAGCGAAGACACAGAAAACGATTGAAGGGTAACTTAACTATTAACCATATCTATCAACTATCAATCTACATATATATTGAGTTAGAAACTTTCTTAACCTAGTACAGGAATTGTCTTGCAATAAATCAGTCATCCACTGCAGTAAAGTAAAATTATATCTTTATGGCTGTATAAAGGTGAAGCAGGTCTGTTGTCTCTGAGTTGTTGTTGAGACTGGGACTGTCTATGGTTTGGTGTGGGATGGTTCTTTCTTTGATCCAATCAAACCAGTCGATTATTCATTTAAAAAAAAAAATCTTGGTTACAGTTTGTTTTCTGGCATAATCATGAATACTGTTTTCCATGCATTCATGAATTCTGTTACCTTACCTTTATATCATCAATTTTGTTAGTTAATTTTCAGATATTTCATGTTAACTCTATGATTCCCTTTTAAAGTGGTCGAATCTTTGCCAGAAACCTTTTGGATCACTATTTCTGCGTTAGGAAGTTAATCCTATTTTCCTAGAGCATGTTCTGTTGTTCTCTTGCTTATTCCATTAATGTCTGCTGGTCTTTACAATGATGACATAGAGCTTATGTCCAGCTGTAGTCTAGAACACTGGTGAAAGGCTGTTTAGTTTCTATTTCTGGAGTGGGCAGGGGGTATGATGTTTTGGCACGTGTTGATGAGAAATGCCACAGAGAACGTTTTTTTTTTTCGATTATTTCATTTAATATGCAACATCAGTTCCCTTCCCCTCAAGTTGGTATGCAAGATTTTTTGTTGAATGTCTCAATTATGTATAGGTTCCAGTTGACTTTCTGGGTTGTGTAACATTGTGTACCGGGAATGAGGGTTGGAGCAGATGATATAGTGACTATCATGGGAATATAATCACTGCTTGTGAAGTCACACTGTCTGATATGGATATTGAGGTAGGTTTTGCCATTTCCGAGTATAGTATCAGGTGTAGGCAGACATGACTTATCTATAAAGGTTGGGAATGCAGCCTCAGTGAAAACAAAGGAAGGGAGTTTCGAAAGCAATGAATTATGCTACACCCTGTCAAATACTTTGGAGATATCAAGGGCTACAACAATGGTTTTACCAATAAAGAAAAGTATAAAAAGGTAACTTCAGCACTTACAATCCATATACATATTCATATAATTAAGGTTTACACACTTTCACAAGCAACAGCAAAAAACTGCAAGAGGATTGGTAATGGTGACTCAGAAGACATGAGTTACCATTAAGCTCGTTTTATCAATAATTTTTCACCTGTTGAATTATGAAATGACAATTATATTTTTTTCTCTTTTCTCTTTAGTCAATAATAATGATGCAGGCATTCAATTTTCAGTTGATACAGATATTTTATGCATGTTTTTGAAAAAATAAAGGTGTAAAGTGATGGATATAGTTATCTATGGCATCACTTCCTCCTTCTCTTTCTCTCAGTAACAATCTGAAAGACTGGTAAACAAAAGTAAACAAAATAATCAATGAAAAATATCTATCCTATATATAAAGATACTGTACTATGTAAAAAGTGATTTGCTTTCGCATATGGGTATGCCAATGTATAACCTGTAGCAGTTACAACAGCATTTATAAATGACAGTAACAATAAAGAGAAAAAACAAACAAGAAAACCTGTAAAATTTAGAATATTTGAAACATGCATACTGTATGTAATCCCACACTTACGGCAATCTTTCCAGATCCAGGGAGTAATCCTCTTCAGGTTACCATGTGGTGATTCCAAACCATATGTTCAACTTTTCAAGATCCAGTTTAAAAGCAGTTGACATGGATTATCAGGTCAAGTTCATCATTAACTGTAATGAAGTTATGGCCTAAATTTGGAATTTCAGTAGCTGACCACAAGGTTGGAATGATATGTTCCATGTTAAAACGCTTCTTGCTTCTTTACTACAATAATAATGCCAACATATACAAATGCAAAAGAATCACTGTTTCCCAATACATTTACCCAGAATCCCAATTTATTTCAATGATAAAAGCTTAAAACATGACTGTAATCTAACAAACAACATAAATATGCATTGTTATTGTATGAAAAATATGCGAGGCTACAACAATGCTAAGAATATAAAAAGACGAGGCTACGAAAATGCTAAGAATATAAAAAGATGAAAATATAGTTCTCTCTTGACATTCTCATATATTTGTAAGTTATGTACATGCATTTTTTATCAGAATGGGGTAAAAAGCAAATATATACAGTCTTGTTAAGATGAAATAATGGCATGACACAAAGAGAAAGGAATAATTGTTAACTTTATATATATTTGGTCATTAACATCAAACACATGTATACCAGTTCTTTCATTCTCTCAGAAAGCTAAGTAAATTCACAAATTTGAAACCAATGGGAAAAATGCAAATATAAACAGTCCCATTGCAGCTAAACATTTATATCACTACATGTTCTAGTACATTTTTCGTCAATTATTGCCGAAATTACCTGATTTAAGTGTGGTATATTGTTCTGTAGCTGTTTCATGTATATCCACACTCAAGATTCAGTTTGGAAAACTGCTCATGAACATAATTCCCTTCATATACTGGGTTTTAATTGCTCATCTAACAATGGAATGTTACTGAGACAGTTTTCCAGGAATGTAACCCCATCATTAGGCAGGGGTTAGGTGTAAAACAAAACGGGTTCCACCTGTGGGAGCATGATATGGCTGCTGCAGCAAATCAGATGACGTTATATACATGCTTACTTTTGAGCATTATTGAAAAGTAGCTCCTTCTTGTTCCCTTATTATGTATTAGAGATTTGATCTTTATAATTACCATCATGCACTTCTAACATTCAAGATTAATCATAAGACTTATAACACCCTAATTCTAAAGAACTCTGAAGGTTCATCCTTTCTACTCCCTTTTCATAAATGACAGGAGCCACTGCCTCTAAAATTGTGCTAAGCCTATATTCTGATTTATGTATCATTATTCTAAAATACCATAACAATCAGTCAATGGAAACTAATATTAGAGCATGGAAACTAAATGTTTCCAGATGACATGCAACAACTACTTACAAACAACAGATGATGATACTACTACCAGACAATTATATGATCACAGTATCTTTGCAGACACATATTGGCCTTTATTTTAATGCAAGTATCATTGTCTTGCAATGTCACAACAACTGGAGAATGATGAAAAGAAGACTTAAGGGCTGAAAAGCCAGTCATTTACAGAAAACAGACACCATTAACAAACAACAGCCAAAGACACACCTTGATGACAGTGCCATACAATGATATGACTTCAAAAACAACAAAAAACTATGGTGACATCAGACAACCCCAACATATTCCTACATTTATTTCCACTCACTTATACCACTCCTTATTCTCTTAAATATTTGAAATACTTTCGCAATAAAAGCTCTTAGCAATGTTCAAAATCTTTCATACATGCCACATTAAATCATATCTTTCCAGAGACCTTTCACATTCATGCTCCATAATTTTCTATATTCTCTTGAACTTTTCCTTCAACCTGTTTAAGAATAAATTTGGGCTATAAACCATCTTTCTCTTCCAAAACCATTTTATCCTCCACCTATACGGAGTTTATGTCATCTTAACATGATTGATTACTATCCTTACCCTAAATGGAAATAAACAGAAAATGCAAAAAATCTCACAAAGCTAAACAAAAGAAAACAGTAAAATAAGTCTGGTTAAAACTGTATTCTTTATTTTGCCTACATGAAATAACAAATCCGGTCATGGATTATGTTTTTATACTAACCTTCCACACAAACTCATCCTGTCCATCCTGAAGATGGTATATCTGATGAGGTTCTAAATGAGTTGTAAGCTTTCTGAAGGGTGTATATAATTTCAAGGTTGCTATATCACCAATCATGATGAGTTTATATCTGGCCCTTGTAACAGCAACATTAAGACGCCGTTCATCTTGCAAAATCTCATTAATCTGTGGAAAAAGACTCTGTTAAATCAATCTCTAATGGCACCAGACACCCAAGAATAGAACAAAAATTATTTAATTAGTCACTAAATAGATAACAACAGGTTGCATTATATGGTTTACATAACTTCAAATTAACAGGGCATGCACTATTACTTATTAAATACTTATTAAATGATGTTTGTGTATGACCTTTTACCTTTTCTGTATGTTGAAGGATCCAGTCACAGACAAAAGTCCACATAAAGGCCAAGCCCCAATTGAAATACAGAGGATAATATGGTGTATGAGGAGGGAAGATTGAATAAGAAATGCTAGGGTAAGAGAGAGGCGAGGTAATAAGAGGAGTATGTATGAGAAAGCTGAAGAGGGTGCGCTAAGATGGTTTGGACCCATAGAAAGGATGAGTGAGGTACATAACTAAAGAGGATATGTATGCCAGAAGTGGAGGAACAAGGTGCATTATACATGACAACTAGAGAGTGGGTGTGAGCAAATGAGGCTATTTCTTCATCTCTTCTCTGAACTACCTAGCTAATGTGGGAAATGACAGACATATAAAAAGAAAGTAAAAAACTATATGTCCCATGCAATTTTCAAAGGAAAAGAAATGTTACTGTTTATGTGTCATGCATAGTGCCACCATATAACAATAACTAAATAAAAGTACATTTTGGATGAATGTCATCAAAAATACATAAACTGTAAAAACATACATCTGACTCTTCAGTGCCTGAGCGTACACAGCAGTACACTATGATATTCTTGTCTCGTCCCTGATATTGATCAACTGTGTTGACTTCTAACTTCTGACCCATGGTGACCTCTTTCATTACCCTGTCACGGATTAGTTTAACCTGGGCACGGTATGGCGCTATCACACCGACGTCATCCAGAGTTACACCAAGCTATTGAAGAGATGGGCTTTTAATCAACACCAAAAACTAAAAGAACCATTCTAAAAGAAAGGGTAGAGTATATATGTGCACTTTAATTACCAGAGATGCACCTAAGATTAAATATTAACAATTATTAGGCTTCTCTTGACCTTATTCTACAATACAAATATTTTCACTGGAGCAATAACACACATACTTTAATTAGAACTAGAAGTATGGCCACCACTACTTCAGTTTCTCTTTGGTTGACCACCAGATTGGCACCATCACGACTCTCAGCAGCTGCTCCACAGGTATCCAGGAAAACCACAGAATTTTCTAAAGATGGCTCAAAGATTTTCTGAAGCCAAACACTTAAACTGCTATGACATACCATCCTCTGTAAAATTGAAAAATTAATCTGTCACTCAGCATTAACCACAGTATATAACTATCACTGAACATTATACATCTAAGATTCTGTTATTTATCATGATAATGAAGTTTTAGAAATCATGGAACCTCACACAAAACATTTTAACACTTACACTATGGCTAACAAAAACACAGTTACAAAACACACACACAGAGGCTTCTAAAGTTCTCTCTATCAATAACGCTAATGCCCATTCCCTTCAGGAACTCTCATCAAGGAGGGACCACAGCGAACAAGTCTCCACTTATCCCTGTCCTTACAAGCCTCCCTGGCATATATTATTCCAAGCACCTTCCATTCTTTTTCTTCCTCCAGCACTCCTCCACTCTATTTCCCCATGTCACAGGTGGTCTTCCTCTTCAAGCAACCCCTATCATACACTCTCATTGTAAATTCCCCATCTTGCATTCTTTCCACATGCCCAAACAGTCTCAAAATATGCTTCACCCAAGTAGTCTTTCCTTTTCACTGTCTCAGAAAAAAAAAAAGTGAAACTAATGACCAAAGTTCAATCAAGTGATTGAAGACTTGTCCTCTGGAAAGCCAATGAACCTCTGTGTAGTAGAGAACTTCATACTCTTCTCCCATTTCTTGGCAAAACTTCTTGAACAGACAGTTCAAGGCCCTAGCTCTGATACAGTTGACAGCTTTCACGGTGGTAGACAAGACTTCTTTCAGGTTTGTAGGTGGAGTCTTTGATGCCATTGTATGCGTATTTAGAAAGGAGAGACTCATAATAACACGATGAGCTTCTTTCTTCATCAAAGCAGTGAAACCAGATTTGTTGCCAAGTATCATAGGTGTTTCACCTGCATACAGAGTTCCAAGATTTTTATTCAAGTCCTTTGTAATTTCCAAAAGTGGCTCACAAAACAGATATTCTTTGATGGCCTCTGTATGCACATAACAGGTGAAAACCAGGAGCTAGTTTCATTCAGCTGCATACTGAAGGAAATGCCACAGCTGCCAATTCCTCCATGCTCTGCTTCAAAATACTGAAAGACATGTCAGTGATTTCTGGAGTGGATGTTGTCATTTGACAGGAGCACTGCATCAATTTTTTCCTCTGCTCCAAGCTGCAAACCATCTCAATCATTTCCATGACACAGGATTCACTAAGGTCACCAATCGTGTGTGGCTTCTTCTTGGCAAAGTGATAACCAAACTTGTTGGATGTTTCAAGACAAGGCATTTGTGTTAGGATTGACTTAAGTTTTGGTAAATTTCCAGCCTTTCAAATCGAGCCTTCTTCTCACAAAAAACATCCGCACATGCATTTTCAGGATGGACAGATATAAGGTGATCCTTCAGCTCTGCTGGCTTCATACTTTCATTGACAAAACTTTGCCACAAAAGATTCACTGTGATGTGACTTTTGTGTCCCATCACATTCAGCTATGAAAATAAAATTAAAAGGATGCATAAAATTTGTCATACCTACCTACTACTTCTATCTATTGCTCCTACAATATAGCCCAAATGCAAGGCTAGCACATAGCACTCACTACTGGAAAATCTAGTTACAAAGAATGAGCTGTGTGAGTTAAGTATTGTCAAGTATTATGTATGACAAGGAGAGGCTGTGTGTTTCTGGGCAGAATGCCAGTAGTCCACGTGTGGGTGAGGCAGAAAGAAAAGACAGCTACCTGGGTTACAGGAGTGCAATTTGACAACTAATGAAGTGCTGGCTCACTATGCAGCTGTCACTAACACTCCTGAAACCCAGATGGAAGTACTGGTAATATACCTCCCTGGTCTCTGGCTGCCTACCAACTAGTATGGAACAGAAAAATTATATCAAATACTCAAAATGACTAAATTTTACCTTAAAATTCACCATGACCCAATGTAAACCCTTGACAACATGAAGGAACTCAAGGAAGAAATAATAATTTTGACCCTGTTTTAGGGATTCCTGAAGCCCTTTGGTGGGCCCTCTATGGGTCCATGGACCCCATTTAAGAACTGTAGTAAAGCCTGAGGACATTATTTTGTGTGAGTGTGTGTGCATATGTGTTTCTGTGCATTCTCCTGGGGAGAGAATCCACTAGTTTCAACAGATACTCAATGGGAACCATGATCCAAAAAAAGTTAAGAACCACTGATCTAGGGAATCCTAAGCCCTAATCATTTCTCTCCATTTAAAGACTAATCAAAGGTAAAAAATTTCAACATTACACTTACTTTGTAATTAGGCAGATGAAGAATCTCAGTTTCCAGATCAGGATTAGCACACTGCAACTGATTTTCATACATCAAGTTATTGGCAATCTTCATTATTGGTCCATTCATGCGATATTGTTGAGTAAGACATGAAGTTGCCCCATGCGAGTCTAAGCGCATGAATAAGGACTCAGACATTCCCAAGTTCCTGATATCAGAGAAATATTTAGTGAAAGCCAAATCTCAGCAAACCAACAATCTTCAACAACATTCATGAATTACAATATCCAAATCAAGGAAGGAAAAGTCAAATTCTACTATGGAAAACAAGAATGACTGGATGTACTGTATCAAATTTATGGCTATACAGTGATATACTTAATTTAAATTCTTTCTTTTCTCAGCCATCATGGTATGGGAAAAATAATTATGTACTAATTGTGGCAATCTTGGAAGAAAAAAAAAAACATAAGAAATTGGACTGATTAATCCTTTTGTGAGTTGGATATCCCCAAATATTCAAAAACATTATCTACATAAGTTTAATATTACAATCAACAATAAAATTTTTTCTTTTTTTCCAATGTTCATTTCCCTTATTACTGAGGTATACCCGGAACAGATAAAGATATGGCCTCACTGGCTCACATCCACTCTTGAGCAGTCATGTATTAAGCAAAGAAACCAGAGCTCCCTATCCACATTCAGACCCCACAAAATTTCTTATGGTTATCCCTGACTGCTTCATATACCCTGGCTCAGCCTGCTGACATCACAATGTATACCACACTACTCCAATTTGCTCCACCCTTTGCATGCTGACACCATCCTGCATATTCAGGCCCCGAGCCTTCAGAGCATCTTTCACTCGATCCTTTTATTTCCTCCTTGATTTCCTTTTCCTTATCCCTTCCACTTCTGAAATATATACCCACTTATTCCTCTTCTCCATATGTCCAAACAATTTCAGCACATACTTTTCAACTTTCTCATCCATACTCCTTTTACTACACCACATCTCTCTTATACCATTACTTCTTATTTGATCACACGTCCTCAAACATTTCACTTCCAAAACATCCACCGTCTTCTTTACATTTTTGTCTAAAGCTCATGCCTTGCATCCATACAACACTGACAAGACTACTTACTATACCATCAAGCATATCCATATTTGCTCTTAAAGACAGTGGCATCTCCTTCCACACATTGATCAATGCACCCAAGACCTTTCCTCCTCCCCTCAAACACCCTATGGCACACTTCAAATCCCATGGTTTCATTCACAGATATATCCTATTTATCTATATCTCTGACACCTGCTCCTAACTAGAACTTCCTCAAGGGGGTGGCCACGGCAACAGTCTCCAAAACAGCAAACTCTAGGACCACTTCTTAGCCTTTAGTGCCTCACCATTAACAGGCCACTGGCAGAGGGCAACTTTAGTGCAGTGTTTGCAGAGGTTCCTACCTAAAGTTCCTACTGACAACTACATAGTAAAATTGCCTATTGTTTCTAACCAGTATTTCTCCCTAACAATTCTAACCAATGCTCCTGCCTAAATGTTCCTACCTACTACTTCTATCTACTGCTCCTACCATGTTTGCCAAAAGGCATAGCTAGTGTATAGTGCTCAACGAAGGAAAATCTTGTGTTACAAAGAATGAGCTGTGTGAGTTAAGGGTTGTTAAGTGTTATGTATGACAAGGAGAGATTGTATGTTTGTGGACAGAATACAAGAAGTCCACATGTGGGTGAGGCAGAAATAAGAGACAGCTACCTGAGCTAGTAAGAGTGGAACGTGACAACCAATGAAGTGGTGGATTACTATGCTGACGTCACTAACCCTCTCAATACCTATGCAGTTAGTACTGGTAATATCACTGCTATACCTACTCCCAGGTATCTAAATCACTCCGCTTCCTCCAAGTTCTCTCCACCCAAACAACTCATCTCTCTTCACTGCTAAACCTAATAGCCTTGCTTTTATTCATGATTAATCTTGACCTTCTCCTTCCACACACTACCCCAAAGTAAAAAATTAGCTTCTGCAGTTTCTCACTTGAATCTGCCTCCAGCACTGTGTAATCAGCAAATAACTGACTTACTTCACAGGCCTGCCCACCACAACACACTGCATATCTACTCCTCTATCCAAGACCCTTGCATTCATCTCCTTCACCATTTCATCCATAAACAAATTAAACAGCCACAGTGACATCACATACCCTTGATGCAGATCCACCCTCAACTGGAACCACTCACCCTCCCTTTTCCAAGTAAATTCATTATCAACTACAGGCCCTTTATCTTATTCTACCTTACTGCCTGGGGTATGTGGTACTCCATGAGTATTTCTAGTTACACATAGTGTGAAGAGTGGTATTTTTGGAAATGTTCTAATTACAAACAAATCTGATTACTAAGGATTTTCATAAGTAAAATTTACTGTATGAAGACAGCTTCAAATACTACACTAGTTAGCATTTTGTAAAAAAAATTTTTGTAACAAAATCAAGAGTATATGACTGATTCAAGAAAAATATCAGAAAACATTCCATTCTGTCTAGTTTCCTTATTACAACATTATACAGAATCATAACACACCATGAGGTATCTGTGTTCCTGTCCAGTATGGACAGTTTGAAATACATCTCCTGTGTGATAGCCACTCTTTTTTATTTTTGCCAAGACATAGGTAATATTAAAACTAATTACATTTAAATATACAGTTTATCTTAAATAGAAAAAGGATTGCTATCAACATATCTATGTCAAAGGCCTTCTTGGCCAACTACTTTAAGAAAATCACTCTATAACCCAAAGAAAGTATACTTCCTTTGACATGGACACTATTATAGTAGTATATGCAACCCAGGGATCTGTTACTCTCTTCCTATTCTACAATAGGCAGAATACCCCCTTAAAATGGCAAATAACCTCCAAGTTCAAATCATGCTGAAATACCATAAATGAGCACACACCATAACAAGCTTTCTTTCATCAGAAGCAATGATGGGGTATGCAATCACCCAATGGATCCAGTCCCTGGTGGATCTTAGTAAACACAGGTGGACCTGTTCATAACTAGATTTAATGCTTTCCTCCCAGTAAACATTTTCCTCAGCGCTAGATGCATAGGCTGATGACTTCAAGCATTTTAGATGGAGTGAGATCAATAGAACCAAATCTACCTTTCCACCAAACAGGATCTGTTCTCACATTCATAAGATATTAACCTTTTTCAGGGCTCCATCACACTTGTAGCCCCATTCTGGAAGAGTCAGCTTAGTTTCCTCTTCTCCTCACGCTCAATTTGCTGCTTCCTATTACTGGTCTAAATGCTGAATACTGGGCTCTTCATAAATGGATATTCTCTAAAAATCTCTTTGATATTTTAGGAATGGATAGCAAAGGATCATTCAACATTCAAACAGACCACAGCAACTGGTCCGGGGATCCTTTCAAGACTCTGTGGCAGCAATGCAGATGAGTCCACATTAGAAGTTATATGCCTCTCTTGCCTGCACCTTTCCAAGACAAAGAACACTAAACAATGGGTTATGTTAAAGAACTACACCAACCTACATCACATAAGCTCCTTAGGTCTTTTTCCATTTAGAGACCTATGACTATTGCAATTCAACCCACTTGATTCTCTGAGAAATGAAAAAGTCCTTATCTCCTGGAATCACATCTCTTTAACCTGAAATCTACTGCAGATGCTCTTCTATAAAAGAACCCATCATTCTCAATGCCCTTGCCTCAGGTCAGAAAATGAATGTAAATTACACCATGTCCAGAGGTTACCACTTCCTTAGGTATCACAAGGACATTAAATGGGTTTCATTTCAACAAATTCAAAGTTCTTAGCAAATATATATTTTCATCACTGGCTTGGGCGACAGAAAATCATACGATTAATTATGTTCAGTCAATATCCTAAAATAATGCACAGACTCTAACAATGGTTACAGTGGAGACTACCTCTCTCTCTCTCTCTCTAGCCACTAAGCTACATCTCTCAGAAAGTAATGACACAGCATGTATCAAAAAATCATTAGGATTTCCTAACTTTCCTACAATGTCTGAGCAAATGATGCATGCAAAGTGGCTACTGCCCTCATCTATCTTGGAAAACTATACATGAACGATAGTAGCAGGGAGTTTGTGGAGTTCAGCAAATACCTCCACAAGATACTACCTCTGCCAGGACATTCCAGACATACAGTGTGTCATGCTCAAAGGTCTCCAGAAAAACTCTGCAGAACAACTTATCATCATGTCATTCTGAAGATTAGGCACAAAAGGTTCCTCTACCTTTCATGTGGACATACTCTCATTATTTTTGTTCACAGGAAGTAATGTTTTAAAATCTGGAATACATTTTTCCTCTTGCAAGGGAGTTAAGTGTGCAAATCTTTGGCACCTTTCCTTTCCCTTTTTCCGCTAATTGTCTCTTGCCCCTACTCCTCATTCTACCTCTGATTTACAGTATGGAATAGATTCTACATACATGATCAGGAAGGAGCATGGTGGCTCCCTCATCAAGATATCCCCTGCATTTCAGAGTGGTGTGCATAGTGAAGTCCTGTGGCCCTGGGGTAATCCTGGTGTAAGCAAGATAACCTGTTCTAGCTACAGCAGGAAGTTCAGGGCCCTCAGGGAAATGGCCCTAGTATAAAAAACAATCTCAATATCTTTACTTACAGAACTACCCTACAGTATGAAGAGGTTTTACAATTTCAAACACTTCCTTTTTGAAAAGGCTTACTTTTTTCAGAAAAAATTAAATTACTTGAAAAGAAAACAATCCACTCAAGTGGACTTCAATTTCATTTTTTTCTTTTTTTATTACTAATCTCTTATAAATAATATTCATACCAGATACCTTTATCATTATTTCCATCTAAAAGTTTTCTACTACCATTAAACTTTGAGATTCCTAAGGGTGTTTAACTTACTTAGCTTGCTTACTCTGGACGACTGGAGGCAGCTGCTTTGGGTCACCAACTAATACAAAGCAAGAGGCATGAAACAAAGGTCCAAGTGCTGCGACTTGAAGTACCTAAATATAAGAAAAAAGTTTATATCATACTAACACTTGCTCTTAAAGCAAAAAAATGTATACAAAATAAATCTTAATTGTTTTTAACATTCTGCATCTTTGAATGTAACCCTGTGTCAGATGGCCCACAGTCAACTACAAAGAGAAAATATGGTAACAATAAAAATGCAGGTTATAAAACTGAGAAACCTTTCTCTTTGAAGTGGTTTCCACCAAACACGAGAGAAATCTCATTGGATATCTCTAGAAAAATTAGGGTTAGGACTTTCTAACCCTCAGGGCTTCCAGTGAGAAAGCACTATCCTGCCTCATCCTTTAATAACCACTGAATCACACTTGCAGCAGTTTGTTTGTTTTGGGCCTGTCCTCAGTCAATCAGATACCAGCACACAGATGATCTCAACAATCCACTTTGTTCCAGCTGCTAACATCTCAAAAATTCTCAGATCATGGGCATCATCCCAGATGCAGTCACTGTTGATACCGAAAAAAAAGTAACGGTGGGGCAAGGTTAGAAAACCATGAAAAAACTCACAAGGCACCACCTCAGAGAAAAATGGATTTTCAGTTTTAAAAAGCTACAATTTCTTTCCTCTGTAGTGTGTCCCATGAGCAAGAAAGCATACAAACATGAAGAAAGACTCAGAGACAATATTTCATATGACTAAATCCAAAACCAAAAATAAATATTTCCAATGGTGAAATGGAGGCACATTGGAATCTCTCTCCAGATGGGAGAGACCCCAAGGCCACAAAGAGTAGATCTACCATGTCAAAACTAAGGCATATTGTGACGAAGGCAGTAAATGTAAAATCTCATTTTTCTTGATTTCTTTCACTAAAATGTTTCTGAGAAATGCTTACTTAAGATACCACCTCCCAACATCATGTGTTATAGTTTAAAGCCCAGGTTGGGAAATGAAATGAGCTTCTTAATCCATTTAAAATTTTTCATTGTAATAGGTCTCTAGGTTCCAAGTTGAACAAATAAATGTTCCTACTGATAATCGCTGGTGAAATCCAAAAGGTCTGGAAGAGGTTTATTGAGCATAAGGCAGGATACTCTCTTCAAAATGTCTTCCAAGAGTGAAAGACAAAAGGGTTATTTCTAGATATAAAATATTCCTTCACCTGTAAATATGAAGACTGTGCAAGGTAAGGATGAAATGAAGCATTTCTCGAGAAACCTGAACGAATGTATAAATGGGTTTAGGAAGGAGAGGAAGGGGGTTGTAATGAGTGATATGAATGTGAAGGTGTGATGTGATATAACAGGTAAGATAGTTGTTAAATGGTGAATGCCTGAAGTAAATGAGAATGAAAGTTATCTTGTGGATGTCCATACTGAATGGGGATAATTCCCTGCAAACAACTTTTTCAGCACAAGATCATTCACGGATAACCATTGATGGGAAATAATGGAAGAGAAGAACAAAAGGATTTGATTGATTATGCGGCACTGGATGAAAGGTTGAAAAAGACGGTGATGGATGCTAGAGTTGTGAGAGGATTCTTAGGAGATTTTGACCATCTGACAGTTCTTGTGGACATGGAGGTATGGCATAAGGAAGAATGGATAGGTAAAAGCTTTGGAAAGGAAGAAGATGAATAATCAAAAATGCAAGAAGTATGGAAGATGGGTGACAGTTCAGATGGAAGCGCAGTAAATGTAGGGTTATAATTATGTGTGAATGAGGTGTTGAAAATGCTTAAAGAAAGACTGTTAAATTTGTAGAATATTTAGCTAGATACAAGGTTGTGAGATATAAGAATAAACGTGAAAATGCTCAACAGGAATGTACCAGCAGAAGTTCAGCAAAGGATAGAAGAATATAAGGTGTGTAAGCAGAATGTTAAGAGGCTGATAGAGGATAGCAATGAAATGGCATATACAGATTTTGGAAAAAACGTTGAGTGAAAAAGTATAAGGAAAATAAGAAATCGTAATATGCTTACCTGAGAAGCCTCATCAATGATGCAGAAATCGAAGTTTCTTTTGGTAAATAAAACATGGTTGACTCCCAGGCAAGTAGTAGCAACAACAGGCTGAAACGAATAAATACATCATGAAGTCACACACTGTAAACATCATCTATCCAATAAATTTTTTTTAAATTTGAAACAGGATGGCAAATGAAGAATTTGTCTCAGCATTTTGGCTACTATGTATCTCTACACCTTAAGCTGTAAAATACATACCATTATGAGTTGGACATCTGCAAAGGAATTCAAGTAATAAATTTTCTTGACAAGTATAAAATAATTACATGACTAAACTAAAAAAAATATGTCAGAGCTGAATAAAAAGCTGTTGATCATAGAATTCATAAAAAGAAAGAAAATAAGTATCATAATATATCATACATGCAATCAATACATACAAGCATTAATGAAGAGTACTATACAAGAAAGTCAATAAGGAAGGTGGAATAAAAAATAAAAATAATGAAAAAAAAAAAGGTTTACGAAGAGAATGAAGATGATTAGAAATTATGCAAAGTACAGTTAGTGTGAGTTTTTCAGAATCTTGCATACTATGACAGTAATTATGAAAAGTAGACTGGGAATGCCTGCATTGGCAAATGTGTGGACAAGGTAAATTAGAATATGAATCATCTAAAGGTATGCATAGTACAACTTTGTTATGAAGAGGTAAAGTAAAATGGGAAGAAGAAAATCTCTATTCTATTTATCTATAATTGCCCAAGGACCCCTTTCATGAAAGGATCCAGGAGTTACTTACATATCATTACCTGGATTCAGTCAATCATTTCCAACAAGCTGACTTCCAGTGTAAGGATATATCAAATACATATAAAAATTCTTATCAAATTCATGCCTACCTTACTCTCATAGAATTTTGACAATGATAACACATCTCGAAATCTGCTAGTTATCTTCTGATCAGCATAAGACAACAAATCTGAATGAATGCGAGATATTCGTCCAAGACGTAGAAAATCAACATCATGTTTCTGAAAATGGAGAAAAAAGTTAACTAAAATGTAACCATAATTATGAACTTATATTTTCAAAATTATACTCCTTAATCACTATGTGATGTGGCACACCCTGTACCTCAATTGAACTGTTGGCTTTTAAATGTAGGTTTGTATAATCTAAAAGACCCTCTTCTGTGAGGTGGTCTCACGAGAACAAGACATTCTTTAGGAAATCTCTAAGAAAATCAGGGCTGGCATCTTCCATCCCTCAGTATTTCCAGTATTTCCTCATCTTTCACTAACCAGTTACCCAAGACTGAAGCAGCTCACTCATTTCAGGCCCCACCCTAGAACAATCAATGACTGCCACACAAAGGACATTGATAATTTAATTACTCCCAGCTTAGTTAGCAACTCAAAGATTTTGTACATCATAGGTGTCAATCTAAAAGTGGTCTAAGATGGTACAGTGAATGATTTATTGAAAAAGGAGAGAAAGTCAAGGCAAGGTAAGAAACCAGGAAAAAAACTCATATGATATCATCCCAAAAAGAAAGTTTTTTTAATTTCAGAATCTACATTTGTCTTCAGTGTGGTTTGTCCTGCAAGCATGAGAGCATACCCATATGAAGGAGAAATGTTTAGAGAAAAACCTCCACATAAGGTCAGAAAAAAATCTCAATAGTGATTCAGAAACAAAATGGAAAAGGAATCCCAAGCACCACACAAACAGATCCACAATACCTAAACCACGGTATCGACTAACAAAAGTGGTAGACAAGTGCCACCAATTGCTTTTCTTGATATCCTTTAAATAAAGATTTCTGTTGTTAGGGTCACCTTCTTCATATCATATACTCTAGCTTAAGGCCTAGGATGAACCCATGCAATGAGTTACTTAATAAGCAGCTGACTGATGATCTCGTGTGTCTTTAATGTAATGCCTGTGATTTTGATAACAGATTTAAATTCTTTCTGGAAGAGGTCTACATGAACAGAGTCCTGACTCATTTCAACACACAAAGTATATCAAACCTACAGTGAAAAAACCCAAAGTATCTATCTACCCAACAAAAATACTCAAATCCATTTTCATCTACATGGGGTGTGCATGAACCCAATATTCTGTGTAACATCAGATTTATATATAAAATTAAAATAATGAATATGGAAACAGCCTGTGCCTGTCCTTTATGATGAATGGACATGTGGTATACACCTTGATGGTAAATGAAGAAATGTGCAGAAAGCATTGCTCTTCCCCCATTTAAGTATAATGAGTCAAATAGTAAGTGTAGGCCAAGGTCTACTATCAAATGCATGATAAAGAAAAAACTGTAATGTGGTTGTTACATCTGTGTTTATGAACATGGGAAAACTTGATACTGTATTTGAAAAACTAACCTTGAGTTTCAATAATATATTATCAACAGCAGTGTGTGTGTAGCTGGTGACCAGAACAGAATATCCAAGGGTAACCATAAGACGAACCATAGCAACTATAGTGGAGGTCTTGCCTATTGTGAAGAAAAAGCAATCAGAAAATTAATACATTCGCGGCAATTGTTTTAGCAACAATAAGGCCTCAACAAAAACTTTTGAGTACTGAAGAACTCTTTTCATGCACAAGTTTTCATCTCACAATAACAATTATTCTCACTAGTTGCACTTGCAATTTACAACCATAATCCTATTAAGATAATAAACAAAATGTTGACAAAGTTAGGAGAATCTTCACCCTTTCAATCTCAAACACACTGAAGCTGTCTCCTAAATCCCAAGCAACTTATCATTAATTTGTAACCTTAAGACCCATTGTGTGAGGTTCCTATGATTTTTAAGCTCACTCCACATGGGAGCACAGTAATGTGTGGCTCCTTTGGGGTAAGAAGGTCCTCGACAACAATGCACTCTTTTCTGTTCATCGATGATGATACGGCCTTTTTTTTACATAACTTCATATTTACAGTGTTCCCAGATGCATGGGATGTCAACTAACATTTGCCTTTGGAAGATCAACAATATATGAATCATTTAAGAAAAGATTTGTTACTCTTAACCATTTTGGCTCTACTGTCTTCAACTGAGACATAATAGCATTATGCTACTGTTATCAGTTGAGGCAACATGCTTCCCTGCTAAAAGTTGAATTCCATGGACACTGGAGCTATCTGACTGCCTCAATAACCCACTAGTGACCATAATGGGTGATCCCACACCTTTTTAAGGGACTCATCAGGTCTGCAGCACCCACTGCTCTCAGTAGCATCCACCAATGTGCAAGAGTCACCATGTAACTCTGTCTGTACATGCCTCCCTCACATACACCATTCCAAATTCTTCCACTATTTCTCTCCCTCCAATATTCTTCCACTCTATTTCCTCATGTTACAGGTACTCTTCCTATCACACCAACACCTTTAATCATACTTTCATACATTCTCCTTGTAAACTCCCAGTCTCGCATTTTTCCACATGCTCAAACCACCTCAAAGTATTATGTTTCACCCACGGCACTACTCTACAATTCATTCTTTTGCATTCCCTGCCATACCATATCTCTCATATACTGCCTCATTTCTTCCTTCATTCCATCATCATACCACATGCTCCTTACAAATAGCTCATTTCCATAGCCTGGTTTTTTGACCTCTATGATTCATTTCACACCCATGTTTCGGCTCCATAGGTCAGGGTTGGAAGGACTAAGCTGTCCTTCAATCCTTTCTCCACTTTCATACATACATTCCTACCCCTCATTATTCTATTAAAGGACCAATGGCTCTTCTACCCTGCAATGCACTCTCCCTCATCTCTCCTTCCATATCACCAAACTTACTCAAGACAGTTCCTAAATACTTAAATTTTTTCACCTCTTCCAGCCTTCCTCCTCCATATCTATAACACATTTTAGTATACTTTCTTCCCTCTTTTATAGGTCTTTGCAAAATATATACTTATATTCAGTTTCCTTTTAAACACCATTCCTTTACTTTTACTTGAATTTCCCTTCAACTGCCTAAGCTTACACACATCATAAAACACATTTACAACCTTCTGCAACTTCTCTCCACTCTCAACAAACAACATAGTATCATCTGCTCACATGCTTGTCACTAGCCAACGTTACTTCTCCACCCTACTCCATCTCTACATCCCCTTTCCCTAATTCTGCTTTCATCTCACTTATCACTACATCCATATGTTAAAAAGACATGGTGACATTATGCAACCCTACCTCATACAAACAAGTTTACCAAAGCTTATGCTCAACTCTCTATCCATTTTCATACTTGCATTTGCTCCTCTTTAGAAGATTTTCACACCATCCAACAGCTGTATCCCTACGCAATAATCCTTAACACATCCCATTAAGCATTCCACTTAACTCTTTCATACACTTTATAAAGATCCATAAAATCTGCGTACAGCTTGTTACCTTCCACAATACTGATAGCAAGATATGCACATCACCTTAAGTAGAGGGGGTAACAAAAATACAAAAGAATATTTCAGAGGTAATAAAACAATGATCTGAGCTCATGGTTTCCACATACCTGTTCCTGGGTATCCTTTTACAAGACTATAGCTCTCGGCCATAAGGGTTTTAAGCACTGCTCGCTGTTGCATCTTGTTTAGACACTTGAGGATATGCTTTCCCTTTGACACTATATCAGGAGAGAGCCCTTTCTTGAATAATGGAGGGTTTCTGAAAAGAAAAGAAAAGAAAAGAAAAAAAAAAAAAAAAAAAAAAAAAAATTTAAGCCTTTCATAGCAACAGA
>JAYMFT010369141.1:0-21872 GCA_038088735.1 Panulirus argus
AGGAGAGAGAGAGAGAGAGAGAGAGAGAGAGAGAGAGAGAGAGAGAGAGAGAGCGCCTCATCGCTAACTCCAGTAGGGTGGGTCATCCCTGAACATTATAAACCTCACCCCATACACCGGCCCTCATCAGAGCCTGGAGTATGAACCATTACACTGAATTTATGTAGCGAGTGTAGCGAATCGCACCATTACGTTAGCCTCACCGCCACGGCTTCGGGAACGCCACACAGCCGAGTCTGGACCGACAGAAAATTGGTGTGTGAATGATTTATGAGTGGTGCTGGAGCTGGTTCGTAGCCCCGGGTGATTGATAACTCTGGCTGCCATGATGCGTTTGAGTGCTCGCTGGGTGGAAGGTTTTGCTTGAGCAGGTGACGCGGCCATATATGTTTGTTGTATCGAACACTCTCTCTCTCTCTCTCCCTCTCTCTCTCTCTCTGTACTTAGGTCTCGCCATGTAATGATGTGAGACAAGATGGAAAGGGGTATGATTGATTGCCATATCCAGTGATGTCCCACACTTGCTTTTTTTATCAATAATTATCATACTTCTGTTGTTGGAGGCAGTCTGACTTGTTCTACATTCTTTCACCAGATAACCTTATTATCAACCATTGTCTTCTTTTATCTGGTTTTTCCATGAACGGCTTTCCCATCATTTGCTTTCGAGACTATCCCACGTCTCTGTTCCATGTAATAGTTTAGCAGTTGCAGCAGCTGAAGGTTTCACAGAATTTTAGAGTCCCCAGAAAGATTGCACGACATTTGTCGTATTGGAGAGGATTGTACCACAGAGACTCAGGATAAGGAGTCTGCGTGATGACATTATGGGCGACCTGCGTGAACTGAGAATTTTGCGTATTTCTGAACTTTTCCACAATCCATAAAATGACATTTTGGAAAGCTGGTTTCTGAGCGTGTTTACATGAAATGTTTTAGTACTTGCTTGAATGAAGATCAGAGGGTCGCAATTGAAATACTTCACTCACCTGGGAAGCAAAATGACGGAAAACGACAAATATATTCAAAATAGCAGCAAAACTCTAGCTACCAGAGTCTTTTTAAGACACGAATCCTCAGTAGAGAACTACGAGTTGGCGTTTTGGCAAATTTCCTTTAATACATAAACAATATAGAATATTTGTTCTCTCATTTCTTTTATATGGTCATTGATATGATACAGGTTGCAGTTAAATGAACAGATTAGCTATCCCTCATCAGCAGTGTGGTCCTCGTATCCTGTTGTCTCTGGTAACCAAACAGGTACTCATACGCTTATATAATATTGCTTTTGTATAGTATTTTTTACGTCTTTGCATGTTGTTAGAAATGATGCTTGTATAGTATTTTTTTTTATCTACATTTCTTGTTCTTAGTCACTTTTGTTTATCATGTACAGAATATACACGTCAAATAAAGGAATATAGGTCTTCAGTTCATTGAAAAAATCAGACTTGCTATTTTAAAGAGCACAGTTTGAAATATAGACTGTTAATATAGTATTAATTCACAGTTTACTGCTGCAGAGAATTTTTAATTAACACCTCAGGAGTCGCCAGGAAATTTATCACGAGTGAGTTGTGTGGTAGATGTGAAATGGAAACATAACGTCTTCATTCCATGAGGTAATTCATCCTTCTTAATGACTAATTCGTTGATGTAGATAATATATTCAGTGGATGAATATGTTTGCCAGTGTCTCCTGGGTGACCAAGATCGTCTTATACTTCCTTAGAGAGAGAATTCAAGCAGGAGATAGTCGTAGTCATGAAGCCTAACATAAACTTGCTCTCGTGCATGATTCGCTGCGTTTGTTACAGGTGCAGTTGGCAAGTGAGACAACTGCAGAGTAGTTGTACACGAATGCCATTGGACAATTTTGGTGCAGCTGTGTTGTGCTATGTCATTCTTTTGAACTTCGGAGTGTCCGTCTTTTTGTGTGTTTCATTCTTGCAATCACTAGTGTGTTCATTTTGACCCTAGTTGTTATCTGCTCATGATATTGATAATATTGCCTGGCCGCCTCTGTTGACTGGCACAAGCTCTGGTGAGATCTATGTATTCACCGCCGACGGCTACTGTTGAGAGTTCGCATGGAGGGCGGCTGATGCGGTGGTGAAATGTCCGCAAGTTCTGTATAGGATAGGCAATACCCGACGGCACTCCCGAACTCCATCGGCTTTCTGCCTCCGGGTTTGTGGCCGAGGAACACTGCCAGGCCATATCGCCTGAGTGATGCGAGGGAGGCTGTTAGCATGGTGGTACAAGCAGTGCTTACGCAGCATGTGTGCGTGTGTGTGTGTGTGTGTGGGTGGGATTACACTCGTGTTGTTCCGTCTCTTAGCCCCTGAAAATGTTTACAGTGCCTTTACGCCTATATGTATTTACACACACACACACACACACACACACACACACACCAACCTAAGCCAGGGACCAGCCCCCGAGGGAGGCGTGAACACCTGGGTTGGATGTAGGCCGACTGCCGCGCCCAGGACGGGAAGCCATTGGGGTCCGACCCCGGCGAACCTGTGGTGGGGCTCATGGTTAATGTGTTTTTGTGTAATGATGAAAATGGAAATGGTAATGATCGGTTTATTGAATTTAGTCAGCAGTTTCGGCTGAAAATACACTGTCGAGGTATTATAGAAGTGGTAGGTCATAACAGAATTGATTAATCAGTCACAAAAGAGCTTAAGGTTAAGGCAGGGCTGGATACTTTTAAGCTTTGGATAAGCACGTGAGTGAGATCTACTTCGTTAAAGTGGCAGATGCACAGCAAGTTTTACAGATTTCTATGGTTTATACAGTATGCATTTAGTGATGATTTATTGAGTATTAGGTGATGAATAGTTAGACGTTAGTTGAGTAACAGTAATGTAGTGATTGACATACACATAACGAAGAGAAAGCTATGCTATTTGCTTGCGTAGCTTTGCACTTGTTCATCTACAGACATCAGATTACGAAGGCAGCTTCAAATAAAAAGGCTTCATGAATGAGGTTGTAACACTTTAGACAATATTAGTGTGTTATTAAGTTTAAATGGAGAGGACGTTAATTATTTTTGATACCTGGGAGTGGGCATGACAACGAAATGAAACATGGAAGCTGGGTTGGTTCGTGTGGTAGGTGTGGGGACGACGATATTTTGTTTTATCAAATTACCAATATTTCCACTGACGTCAACAGTGTGGAATAACCCAGGATAGAAAAGATAAGCGCCAATACTATAATAATTTTCCTCGAGAGGTTGCTTTCTGGAGAGAATGATAAGGTGAAGCTGATCTTGAGTGGGAAACATAGTTACAGAAATTAATGGCTCAGTTTGCGGGTCCTAATTATAGGACTGTTATCTTCTCATATTTCAACACCAAGACAGATGACGTTCTCATTATTATGTAGGAGCAAATGTAATAGACTTTTAGGTTTATAGTAAATACGCATGTTTTTATGTTTCCTTCATGACTCCTGCAGGAAGGTGGGACAAGCCTTACGTCGTCAGGGATACGTTATCACATTAAGAATCTTTTGTCTTTAAGATGATAATATTGGATTGTAACAATATTTTCACAGAATCGGTTGTGTTGAGGAGCTGAATTCAACAAGTGAGAAAATAGATGAGGGTCTTTTCATCATATCCCAAAAGGACCACATTATGGTCACGAAGAGGAGGATTGCATAGCTTATTGCTAAAATTGTGTCACTCGAATTGGTTTATAGATGAGAGACGCTTTTGCATTACTGATATATTTTTTATTTTCTTTCACATTTGATAGCAGTTTTCAGCGTTAGTGCCAGGAACAAACGAAGAAAGGCCTCATTCGCTCACTTCCACTAATATCTTTGTCTGCAAAATGTTTTTCTTCTTCATGCTGTCTCTCTTGTAAAGCATATCATTAGTGATAAGAATAGAAGTCGCATAATAATCCCTTTTTGAAATATGTCACGTGGGAAAAAAAAGTACGTTAAGATGCAAAGACATAATCGAGGAATTATCTAGATTAAGAGAAATTAATGTGTCAATAATCCTGATAATCAGATACCCATGATTTCTTTATTACATAGCAGAAATTGGCTTTAAGAGTTTATAGTTCACACGAATGTTTTGAATGTGAAGTCGTGAAGAACTGGCCCCATTTTGGTGTTGGCTGGTGTGCAGGACTGCTAAACCCATTCGGCTCGTTATAAGAATACCGTACATATTGCTTTAGTATCGTATAGGAAATGAAGTTCATGTGTGTTTTTTTCTGGAGGCTCACAGTTATGAACAAAACCATACGGTGTATCAAATTTCACTGATTTTATATTATTCAGGAATTAAACTTCTTTTTTAATTTTTCAGGATGATGCTTGAGAAGTGTGGAGAATATATCATCTCATAAAAAGTCACCAGGTACGAAAGAAGAAAAAAAGATTGGGAAAAATGATCGGAGAAATTTTTCCAGACTTCAACACACAAATATAGACAAGTAAAAGATGGACATCAATCCAAGAAGAACTTTCTTCGAAAATTGTCCTCTGAGGAAAAGGTCTAGATGAAGTACCTATGAGGAAGGTGGAGGGAATAGATTAAAAAGAAAGTATCCTTAGCGATGTTCGTGCACGTTCATAGTCTACGGAAGTCCGTAATTTTTTGCACGATACTAGGGAGATGGAACAAGCCTAATGTCGATTGACGTGTAGGGGTACCTAACCCATCTTGCTTATTACGAGAACAACTTGAAAATGGAAGAAAAAAAAAAAACAGCTATTTGCTTTCGAAGTAAACAAATTTTCCCTTTTGTATAACGAAGGTGAAAGTCGCATTTGTCCAAATGTAGTTTAATGAAATTTCTGGAAACTAGGTTGTGGTGACTCAGGATGGAAGCCACAGTGTCTGCTATTGTTCAGGGTGAGGTTGAGGAAGTTTGGGCGAGGCTGTGATCCCAGCCCTCACAGCCAACAGGACCGGGGTTGCTTGCTCCTACAGACTGTAAAGGTCAGCAGGTATTACACGAAATATTGATTAACAGTTGTAACCTTTGCCTCTAAATGGCTTTAACCATCGAGAACCTCGAAACACCATCCACTGCCCTCCATAGTACGTCATCCGATATGGAACACGAATTCCCTCCAACATTGTGATTTTCGGATGGTGTAAATTGTCGCACAAATCAGTGTGTGACCCAGGACTAGTCGGAGGTGTCCAGGAGGACCACGCTTGTCGTCTCTGTGAAGCATGTATCCCTCCTGATGACTCTCTCTACCCCAAAGGTCATGTTTATTTATCTAAGAAAAAATAAATCTACGCATTTAATAACCTAATATTCATGGGTTAACGATTCAGAATCTAATTTTCAGTAAAATGCTTTCATATTGAGTACATGATTTCAACAAGACTTTCATATATACAGTTTGCTTATATGATGAAAAGAGAACTTTGAAGTCAAAGGAACAAAAGCCTTTATAATGCGATTTCAAATGGGACTAACGTCAGATCTCACTGTGAACAGTTCGCATTCTGAGGGTGTGACTATGACAGAGGTGTTTCACACTCTCTGTGGGAAGGGACTGACACTTATATAGCTACTGGTTGACTGGATATTTTAGTTTCTTTTTTCTTGACCGAGTTATTGGGTCTTTATTGGTATCTCTGATGTATTACAGAGGGTACCTACGTACCTCTGAGTACCTGCGACGAGATGTAGCCATAATAGTACTACTAGCACGACCTGATCACTCCACACCTTGCTGGGTGAATAATACTGTTTTCTGCCGCCGCCTGCAATTACGTAACTGTTTATTCTTGGTTCATTGTGGAAGTGATTTCGACCACGTGTCACGTATTCTTTTAAACGTGTCTGTAGATATTCCATGCGTGGTCTTAGGTCCTTTGGCAGTACAGTGAACATTCATTTTAGCTTCCTGGTTGGCCTGTCTTTTTTCTGATTTATTTTCGGTATGTTCCATGGTGTTCTTAAAGACTTTAATAACTCATTATCCCCCTTGTTGAGAGGCACACGTTTAACACATTTATACCTTCAATTTGTTGCTGTGCATTGATTATCATATGTACTTTCTTTGTAGGTTATATGGTAGTTGTTCTTGCTGCCTTAAACATTTTCTGAACACAAGGTGAATAATGAATAATGAATTCTGCCAGGGAGTCCTGCCCTCTGATGCATGCTATAAACAGAACTTGCTTCATTAAAAGATAGAAAACTAAGTACAGTCGGACCATGAAATACTTTTATCCCTTCTGTGTCAAAGAATAAGACAAACCAGCAGGAAAAATTAAACAAAGCTCTTGCATCTGGCTTTCCTTATATTGGAATAGGTAGAGTCACCAATGACACTGTTCCTGTCACTTGCCGTAATGCGGTGATGTCGCAATCACGCTTGCCAACCTGTCGAGACGACGGGAGCAGTGGTGCTCATTTTGAAATCCATATTCGCACCCAGGGGTAAAAGGCTGTACCTAATATATATATATATATATATATATATATATATATATATATATATATATACACACACACACACACAAAGTGGTCCAAATAAAGAAGATTAACAAATCCTGGGAGCCTATCTCCGACACCTGTGCTGAAACATATCATAAATCTTCAAGAGGCCGCCGCTTGTACCATCATAAAACACTGTTGCCACAGTAAGCACCAAGCATTATGAAACTCTGTAACCAGAGTAAGAGCCAGGCATTATGAAGCACTGTAACGAGAGTGTGAGCCAAGCATTATGAAGTTCTGTAGCCAGAGTAAGCACCGGGCATTATGAAGCACAGTACTCAGAATAAGCACCAGACATTATGAAACTCTATAACTAGAGTCAGCACCAAGTATCATGAGGCACTGTTACCCAAGTGAGAGCCAAGCATTATGAAGCGTACTTACTATTCGTAAGCTCGAGGCATTATGGAACACTGTTACTAGACGGAAGCACCAAGCATTATGCAGCATTGTTACCAGACGTAAACACTAGGTGTTGTGCAGCGTTGTTACCAGACGAGACAAGCATTATGGAGCATTGCTACCAGACGTAAACAGTCGGTATTTTGCAGCATTAATACGAGATGTAAGCATTGGGTATTATGGTGCATTGTTACCAATTGTAAATACTAGGCATTATGCAGCATTGTTGCAACACGTAAGCATCTGGCATTATGGAGCCTTGTTACCAGACGTAAGGACTAGGCATCATTCAGCACTGTTACCAGACGTAAGCGCCAGACATCATGACTAACCAAATGTAAGCACAAGTCTGGCACGCTCCTTCGCCTCAGTGGATGTCGTCCAACTATGCACCCTTACCCACTCTTTGTCTACAGCTTCTCATTCATTCCAGTCAAAATTTCAATCCAAAGAAAGGTAATGATCCGCCTTAATGATGACCATGAATTCAGGCTTCCCGCGTGAGAGGGATAACATGAAAAATGAAGAGGGTTCCTTGCACGGGATAATCATGTGACTAACGTTAAAGGAAAATACTCTAGAAATTTCCTCATGAAGGCTAAGTTATCTTTAACTTTCAATAATTGCCAGCCATTTAGGGATGCGGAATTGCACTCCGGGCGCAATTATGTATATATTGATTGGGTACCAGTTAACTAAATGACTTATAACGTTCCCAAAATGAGTATATTTCCGAGAGTCGCGTCTCGCGCCTCCGTGGCGTTTGCCGGGCGCCACATCTGGAGAGAGAGAGAGAAAGAGAGGGAGAAGAGAGAGAAAGAGAGAGAGAGGGAACCTGTACACACTCGAATCTTCTCTTCCATTTCAAACCATCCTTTCCCCTGTCCCACCTCTCCTTCCTTTCCTCTAACCACCACGTTAAAATAGAGGAGTTGTAGTGTAACAGGTGCACTTGCTTTGCCTGGCACTTTGACATAGATACTGACTGGTAACACGAAACGGTTTAGCGAGTAGATGGGAATCTCCCACGACTCCCTTTTACGTTTGTGATACATGTGGAACTGTGAAAGCTAATTCATGTTAAAAGCTCTTGTACCAAAAACTAATGTTGATCTCTTGAGGAGATCTAACGGATGAATTTGTTTCTTACGACTGGAAAAATGTGAACAGTATCTTTCGTAAATATGACATTGAAGATTTTCACATTTCAGCATTAAAATGAGCAACTGTTCTTCGAGAGATAACAAAGGGGTTTGTTGGTGACGTAATATGAAATATACGGGGTAAAGAATGTAGATGTGTGAACCTCATTTATCAGTCCTCGCAACCAGATAACAATAGTAATGGTATTCATAGTAGATACAAGCTTGGGGATCTGTCTGTTAAGAAACCTGTTACCATACATGGTAGACTATGGTGCTTAAACGTGTACATAATTTAACACTTCCTGGTTTGTTTGGCCTAGACATTTGGTTGGAGGCAGTGAAAACTATATCGGAAGCTTTCTTTAGGCTATTTCCCAATTTGATGGCGCCAAGCGACAGTAGGGAAGAGGGCACTAGATTGGTCATGCAGAATCGATGACTGCTGTGGAACGAAGACATGTACAGCTTCTGTTCATGAATTTCTATAACTATAGAGCCATCATCGTCCTCAAGTAATTATAACAGAAATGCTACTGTTTCCCCTTGAGTTCACTTACACTGAAAGAGGTCACCATATCGCTGAAGATGAAGAAGCATGTTTATAAACACTCCGAGACCAGTTTCTGAAGAAGAGTCCTGGTGTTACCAAGGATCTCTCTCCAGAAGCTCATGCAGCCCAAGGCTGCGTTACTTACGGTAGCAGGGAAAGGTGAACTCCACTGGAGTGAAAGATTCCCAGTGACGTAGCCTCTTGAAAGGTGACTTTTCAATCGCTAGGTAACCTTAAATAGGCGGAGTCCGATAACACCTATATGTAAATAGATAGGCCAAGAGGAAATTGCTGTAGGGTGAAGGCGAAAACTGCTTGGAAACGGCAACAAGGAAACAAAAACTCAAGCAGAAAAACGGTTCAAACTGGTAAGCGTGGTCTCTTGCTCTGTGAGATAAAGGGAAAGTATTTTTAAAGTAACAAAAGAATAGGGAAAACGAATCTGAAGTAGGAAATGTAATCACTACTAGTTCATTAGGATTATAGGTGTAACATAGTAATCATACATGCCCTTGTAACGTGTTCATGGTTATGGATTGCAATTTTCTGTCAACAAACGCGAATAAAAAAGAAATATATTCTTATCTTCGTATTAATGAGGTACGTTGCAGTTATATGATGCGTATCTCTTGGATGCGTGACAGCGGCATTACGTCGTTTCCTTCCAGGATCACTCTTCTCGTGAATTCTATTCCGGCTTCCTCTTTACCGAAGTCAAATGTTTTATTTGAATCATCTCCATTAAGAAACCGGTGTCAGCTTGTATAACATAGTTTATCTTGGATATGGGGCTTTTGAAGAGCTTCATCTGTTTATTGGTTTCATGGTTGCAGTTTAAAATACAAAAATGGAGAAAATGGAGGACATATTTGGTTCTAATTCTGGTTAAAGGTTAATGTGTTTAATGGTGAAAATGGCAAGGGCTCTGAGGGGAGGATGGGGATCGCACTATATTCTTTTTGATTTCCAGGAACCCTCTGTGAACCCCAAATAATGAACTATTCATGTTCCATCAAGGAAAAATACAAATCTGAGGTCCTCGTAGTTACCTACGTGCAGGAATTGTCTGTGCAATTACTGGGCTACACGAGTCTTATCTCTCCCTTGCATGACTCTGTGAGAAACTGACACAACTCTAGCGTCATCTGGCGCATAAGGCCACTTGAGCGGATCGTTCTGTAATGTGTGTTTCTTTAGTAAGTGGGGACATTGCCGTTTCTTTTTAGAAAGTGGAGAGGTACTGTCTCTTTAGTAAATGGAGAATTTGTCGACTCTTTAGTAAGTTGAGATGTTGTCGTTTCTACCTAGTAGGTAGAGATGTTGTCGTTTTCTTTGATGAGTGGAAATTATATCGTTTCTTTACACCATGTGTAGATATTGTTGTTTCTTTTTAGAAGTGGAGATATTTTCGTTTCTCTCTAGGTGATGATGTAGTTTCTCTTTAGTAAGTGGAGATAGTCATTTATTTTTAGTAAGTGGAGATGTATTTTTTTTAAGTGGAATGTCATTGTCTTAATGAAAAATCCTGTGTCGTTATACTGACAATTAAGCTGACAAGTGGAGGACCACACTCCCAGTCTCATTAGGATCACATTCTGTTTCGAGGGTCTTAAATTAGTTTTTAACTGAATGTGACCAGTAACTTGTGCTTTTTTAGCTTGACTATTATTAGATTTCTTTTTATAGTTATGACATTTCTAGAGTGAATCCTATGACAGGAGTGCAGTTTGAGGGCTTTTGCTGTAAATAGAGAAGAAGTCTGCACATTAAGGATCAAAAAGCTTTATATCATTTGTCAGACTTACTGAATCCTTTGACCTTACTAGTTCAGTGATCCCTACGACCGTTCCAGATTCTCGGTGATGAGGATTTGACATTGTTAATTATAGGTAACTAGTCTGAATTTACAGGACAATATTTGGACGGTTTCTGTCTATTTACTGAAGTGATATATTGACATGAGAAATCGTAATGTGTATGAAGGATATTAAGGTGAAGTAAATAGTTGAAGGAATATTTGAGGGAGGAATGTGGAAAGTTGAAACACTTGAGAGATTCCGAGAGTCTTTACAAAATTAATCCTGAGAATTTTGCCTCACGTAATACCTTACCTTACTCCTATGCTGCCCTGTACTCTCTCCGGACACCCTCAACCTGATTGTTCTGCCTTCTATTGCTTGATTTATCAAGTTCCATTCCAATCAGCTTAAAAATTAAAACAAAGGTGTATACCTCTTAGTCTGATACTATACAAAACCATGTCATAATTCTTGTATATAGTAAATGTGGAGCGTAGTCTTGGAAAATCCTTCAGTAATAAAAGAGGACTACTCAAAGTTTTTGCCATCATTTACAGAGAAAATGATAGTCGTGTGCAAACTTCTTATACTTAGATTCTCCAGTATCCTGTATTTTTATTTCCTCCCGTCCACTTATCGTCAAATAGCTACAGCTGTTTCTTCCAAAAGATGCCTTGTGCAAAAGACGACGATGAATTGAGGATATTTACTGAAAAAGAAAGAATAAACACCCTGGATTGTGGTGTCGGTAACCACTTGGGTAGTGTCCATCTTAAAAACAAACCTTGGAATACTGGCACATATATTTTTGGTGTACATATTTTACTTTTTGCAGTTCATGCATAGTGAGTAATTGGTGTCCAGTGGACATAAAACCACTAAAACCACCTGATTGGTTGCAACAATAACTTAGTTTTGTGTGTGTGTGTGTGTGTGTGTGTGTACTCTTCATACACAGAGCCAATATACAGGTAGTACCGTTTTTTCCCGTATTTTGGTTAACAGAGCAGCTGTGTGTCCTAAGACTTCATAAAGTTTCGGATGACGCTGGAGAAGACTTGAAGAAGGTTTATAGTCAGCAGATCCGGCTGTCCCTGCTGACTCTAAAGACCACTAATATTACATTAAAACATCTGTTTATGAATCACGCATGTCGTAGAATGACAAACCCACTGGAGGCCTCATTCCTCTGTCCTTGGACACTCGAAGAAAGCAGTTCGATGTGTTGCGTAAATTTTATTGTTTATGAAATATGGCTCCTATGTTACTCTCTCTAAAGGTAACTTCAAATGGATTACATTTAGAAGTTCACGGTGGATTTTTTCCCCCCCATGATAAAGATAAGAAGTCGACAAATAAAACTTCAGCAGCAGGGAATTCCAACAAAGATCAAACTGGAACTGTGCGCTCAAGGGAACAATGGACTACATAATGTGGTTCAGAAGTTACTGGACGGTAGCTTTCACTGTGAATAGGTTCGGCTTAATCAGGATGTGGCCGTAGCTGGCGAGGCTTCTCGAGCAGTGACGTCTGCTGACGGGATAACGAAGGAATGACTTACTTTATCTACGTGGTGTTCGATGGTATTTGGTACGTATTGAGGTTGTAAACTTTATTTTCAGAGAGAGAGAGAGAGAGAGCATGCCTAGGAAGAGCACATAACGTAAGGAATAATTAGCCTGTCACCAGGTTATCTGCCAGTTTCTGTCGTAATACTAAATGGATACTCATTCTGCATACGTGAGGTAAGGATATAACAAAAAATGAAGGGTCTCTCCCCACCCTCCGCTCCCTCTGGTAGCAATAATCGGCTGGAAAAAGCATGGAAGAAGGATCTTTCACTGCTGGGTAAGACGAGCAAGAAAGCTTGCAAGAATGAATGAAAAAGGAAGAAGCATCGACTTCTAGACTCAGCGCGACCCTAACAGTACTACACTGTACTATGCTGCACTGTACTGTACTATGATAAAGCATATTTTGCACTCCTGTACCATTGTTTATTGTTGTTTTTAATTTTCTTTCATTATGGAGGATTACCTTCATACCGGAAATAAAAGAAACCCGTTGGTATGTAAGTGTGTTTTGGTCTCTCGTTTGAGTTAGTTAGATACTGGAACTGATGAAGTATTTACTCGAACTTTTTTTTTAAGGTATCATTATTCTTATTATTATAATTATTATTATTATTATTATTATTATTATTATTATTATTATTATTATTATTATTAATTTTATTATTATTATCATTTTATTTTTTCATTAACAACTTGTTACGATGATAGTTGTATTTGGATTTTTTCTTTCAATGATATCAATTAGATTAGTGCCTCATCCTTGTTGTTCTTATGTTCTCGCATGTATTTCTAAAAGTTCTTCACGATTAACGCTGTCGTATCTGCTCATGATTTTGAAAATCCTTCGTATAGTCTTTGATGGAAGAGAGATTTGATCATCTCAGCCTCTCTCCGTACTACAGGTTTCCTAGAGCTGGAAATAGTTTTGTTGCCATTCTCTGTTCACGTTTGTCTCTCACATACACTAGTTCGTGGACCAGAGATTATCAGCATATCCAAAGATGTGGCCTTCCTCATGCGCTGTGGTGCGGTAAGTTTGTCTCAGATGTTTTGTGGTCGATTTCCGCGGCAATGAAACCTATCAATCGCTTAGTGTATTGCTGGCTGTATTTTACTTTGGGGGTTCCAGTCACGGACACAAGTGAACATCATGGCCGTGCTTTATGTGAAAATGTGAAAGCGAGAAATGAGAAAAGAGGAAAAGGGTTTTAAAAAGTTTAGATGAAATTGAAACCCCTCATTTTATCATGGGATAAGTTATAACTGTTAGGAAAAACATGAGATGGAGAGTCCCAAAGCTACGAGGTGTAGGGACACAGATATCAAAACGCGACCCAACCTTGAGTTGGCAACTGCTACACAGTAATTATATGACATAGCAACTTGCTGAGTGATATGTGGTCTAGCTAATGGCGGGAGCACACAAGCAGCCAACTCTAGGGATAAAAAGCCTACGTAGTACCTATAGATGAGGGAAAGTGAACCATTATTGCAACGTGGAGGGCTGGTAAGTTGAATTTCCTTAGACTCTCGTGTGCCTAGTTAGTACACGGAGGCAGAACATCACCTTACGTGGGAGCAGTACTCCACGCAGGGACTCAGATCTGATGTACACTGCGCAGTGTCTTAAGACATTGGTAACGATTCCAAGATCGTTTTCTTCGTGTACTTGAGGTAGCAGATACCCAAGTATTCTGAAGTCTTGTTTGGTGCTTGTATCTCAAGAGTGCATAACTTTACAATTGTTTGCATGAGATTTGGTATGTCACTGTCCTTTTACCATTCTGCTACTTTATCTCGGTGTCTTTATTATCGTTTTCTCTATGGAGCATCGTTTGAGAGAAGTTATGGTAGGACTAGCGTTTCTTTTCTTTATAATGAAAGAGAGAGAGGATGAATTTCCAGAACAGTATAGTCACAAGGATTTTGCCTTCGACTGACTTTACAGACACCACTGCTATGGCATGAAGTAATATGAGGATGTACAGCTTAGTCACATGTTTTCAAAAATATGTATCATATGTGAGTACTATCATAGCGTATTTCGCTTTCAGGTAAACTGAATCTTATTATGAAACTATTACCCATGCTTCGCACATAAATAGCTGTTTATCTAACTCATTTCTCTATTCATTATGTACAGAAGAGTGAGATTCCCATTTTTATTTTTTAATGAGGGGGATGAATAAGGCTTGTCCTTTGGTAATGTCTCTCGAAATATATCCCTTGGAGAAAGGCGCTGCCTACTCAGTTAAACTTGAGTGAGAAATAATGATACGTATAAGTGACCCATAATCCTTGTCTTTATTGATAAGGTACCATGATTCCATCCTGGAGGAACTTAACGCTCTTTTGATTACTTGCCTTCCCCGGACAGTTAGTTGTCTCTCCCGTGGTTGGAGTGAATTTGATGGATTGTGCATTGGAGACACTTGTCTCCTTTTCATGGACGAAAAGCTGACCTCTAATTCAGCCTAACAAATTACAGAGGAAAAAATAAAATTAATCTCAGTCTGGACGTCTCATCATTGAAGCTATTTTTTTTCTATTTGCGTTAGAGGCTCCAGTCACAAACAAAAGTCCACATCAAAACCGAGCCTTAACTGAAATACAGAGAGGATTATGTAGGGCTGTGATGGCTGTCGCGCCACCCGAAGAGAATTGGATCTTTCCCCAATTGGGGAAGAATCACTGGAGGTTGTCTGTGGATCTGAGAATGAAATCTCTCTGGTTTGCTATCAGATATTATTAAGAATAACTGTTGCATTTTTTTAAATCCACCTGGTTCAAGCAAAGGGCCTCGTTAAGCCAAGATGAGTTAACTGTGGTAGAGCCATCCCTGTGCGATTACGCTGGGTGGGGTTTAGGGTGGTTCTGTGGAAAGTTAGTTCAGCTGGTTACGTTTGTGGAAAGGATGGAATGGTTTGAAGGACCGGAGATACGTAACTCATTGTTTCTGAAGGATTTGTCCTCGTACTTTATACACTTGATGGAAGTCAACCATAGCAATGCGAGAGTGACTCGTGATGGAAGGTAAAACTTGACAGAAGCACTCCTATGGACAACGGTAAAAGGAATGAGGCTGAGGAGTCTGGCTGGCTATGACTGATGTAGCAAAATTTTTAGAATGTAGAAACTGTTGAAATGATATTTCAGTTGAAAAGGTCACTACTTCTGAAATTTTAACGCTTTACGCTCCGGCCATACTACTTTCTGTAGTATGTGCTAAGAAACTTGATTTAGTTTAGTCAAAATAGATGGTAGAGAAATGCTTGTAGGTATAATTGAAATTACTTAGAATCTGATATTAAATGCAATGGTTAGAAAATTGAAAAAAATACAGGGAAATCTTTAAGTAGTAATTGCTCAAATACATCACTTTTAAAATGGAACTATGATATTAAGGAAGGAAAAAAATTGATGAGAAATGTATTGAGGTTGAGAAGCAGAATGTAAAACATATAAGTTGGGAGATGTTATCGTAAAACCAATAAACGAGCAACAAAAAAATGCTCCTGTGTGACAGCTGCCAAGATGATTGTCAAAGGATCACCTCTACTAGATACCTCAGTCAGTCACAGGGAATCGTTTCTCACTGGATGCGGCAAAATGAAGATGGGGTAAGCATTAAACACCTCATTCCATATATCATCCGGGTGTAAAGAATAACAAAGTTGATGGCGAAAGAGTGAATACAAACACAATGATTACATTAGACAGTCCAAAGATCCAGTACATAGTGTTAGTAATATCTATATGGATATGCGAATGACAAAAAAAAAAAAAAGGAGTAATTATGATAAATATGGTATGTGGGGAATTCGAAGTGACAGCCACAGCATTTGCAGAATTTATTGTTGTAAATTTGGAGGTAAACGCAAATTCAGTAACAAAAATTACATTGAATTTCAGAAGCAAGGAAAAAATGTGTACAGAACCTTCCCGAAGAGTTCTTTTACTGATGGATTGGGGAAGTTCGATTCAGATGGAAGTTTACTCGCTTCGCACTCAAAAGCTTCTCTTCCGGGTAAAGGAAATGGACAAAGACCATTGGCCTCTGACATAACTAAACCTCCTCTCCTTCACAGCGTTGGTTGTTCAAGTGTTCCATTTAAAGCGTTCTCAGGGAGCATCGTTCTAATGTCCTCATGAGGGGGCATCATTGGGATGCTACTTCCGGCAGAAGGCTTCGCCCTGATGATCCTTCTCAGGGGCGCCCTTTGGGTGTTGCTTGCCGGAAGCATCCTGTAGGCACTCCAAGAGAGACGAATTCGAGTACGCGCCAAAAGTAATGCATCCAAGAGCCAAAATTTGGGGAAGCGTAAAAAATCTGACACAAAACCAGCTGGTTTTGAGTTTACTGAGAACGAGTCCTTCAATGATGACATGGGAGACTCGACTCGGTCATCTGCCGTCTTGCCTAGACATGATCCTAAACCTGCATAGACGTCAGCAGGCAAATCCAAAGCTCGAGCAACTCCTGAGAATAAGGATTCCTTAATGACCTAAAATATTAGATATTGATGTATAACATTCCGTAATGGAACCGTAGAGAAATACCGTGCTAATGAAGGTATTTAATTTCATTGAACGAAACCAACCCCAACTTCATTTGCCTGCAGGAAACCAAGCTAGGAAATGAGAGCTTAACCCCTTGATATGACCAGAGATTTTATAAATCCGCCCCTCCACTAGGTAATAGGGCTAAAGGAGGAGCCTATATTATTATGAAATCAGAAATCCCTCAGCAATGAGTGAATTTGAAATCGGATATAGATCTCTGTTCCTTGTATCTCCCACCAGAAGGAGAACCAGTGTCAACTGGTTGTAAAAACACAATAATGAACAACCAAGTTTTTTCGTCTGCATGGTCATTTCGTTATACACGGCCCATTATGGGACTGAAATGCAATATGACATACTAGAAGATTAACTGAAGATTTATCAAACTTTGATACAAGTTTCTGATGATGGTAGCCTTATTTACCATTTTGTATACACTGGAAACATTATGGTATTGACCTTTGTTTGTTCCAGCAATATCTTCCTCGATTTCTGATTAGAGAAAGTTCTTCACAAAATATTCCTCTTAGATGTAAGCTTGTGATGGTTAATTGGAATGAAGAGAAAACCAGAGCTTTTACAACTCTGTGTGAATTTCCTTGTAACGAAGAAGCATATGACTGTTTTTTGAGATCTGCTTAGAAAAGATTGAGGGATAATTTTCTTTTTGGTAAACAGACTGATTTATCGAAGAATATCGTGAAAAGAAAATTCAAGTAAGCCAGAAGGACGTCATAGATAAATTATTTGGAAGATATCAATTCCGATACCAAACCTGGAAAAGCTTGTAAGAGATGAAAGGAATTGACTGAAAAGTGTTCTCCCGCTCCCCTGCTTTACCTTAATAATCAAGACGTTAACGTAATGACCCTTCAGCGGGAGTTAATATCCTTGCTGAAAGTTTCTCATCGGTGTATATCGTCAGCAGATAACCAGGGAGATCTAAGAAATTAGACAGAGAGAGGCCTTTACCCCTTTTTGTTTCCTCTAGTAAGAATAAGGATGATAATCCATTTCGTATGAAGGAAATATCAAAACCGCTCCAGGGTAGAATGAAATGCACACATGTAACATCTTCCTGAAGCCTGACTTGATATGAATGCATACTGTGGCCCACTCCATGTAGTGGAAAAATACGACCTACGTTTGCCATTTTTAAGCTGGATAAAGATTCTACCATTGCTTTAAGCACTAACTGAAGAAATGTGTAACGAAAACAAAAAGTATGTAAGAAACACACTCGGAGAAAACCACAACATGTAGCTCATGAAAAGTAAGGGAAAACACTTAAACCGATACAAATTAACAATATCGTTATCTTTGCAAACAGATTGAAAAAATGATTAGTAATCAATTGGTTTGGTACCTAGAAAGAACTAATTGCATCGCTCCAATCCAAATTGATTTCAAAAAGTTTCATTCTACCACAGGCCCCTTGTAACGAATATAAAGTGACATTCAGAAAAGATGCGACAATCATCACCATACACTAGCAGTGCTCTTGATGTAAGGAAAGCCTATGATATTAATCTATGTTAACGCAAGGAAGTGTCACAAAATGGGCTTCAAGACAGATTGTGAAGGCGGGGCATAATGTTACCTGCTTCATTGCTGTCATTAATAGTTTTGTAGACACTGCTCCAGGTAATGGTAATTTATCTCTTTGATGATAGCTTTGATATCCGTTTTACTTCCTCGTCTCCTGAAGTTGCTTTGAGACGTTTGTAAGCTGTTCTGGATAAGATTACTTACTGAGCAGGTAACTCTGATTTTAATTTCTCTGAACAAAACACTAGAGCAACACGTTTGACAAGATCAGGTAAAAAAATCATCAGTTGCAAGTGTATTACTGTAAGGTTTCCTCCTTAAAAGTGATGAGAATGCAGCATTTTGGGCATTAATTATTTTTTGTTAGACTGAATTTTTCTATAATAACAAACAAGTAAATTTCTTCTAGATGACGCTGTTCATACAAACAGGACGAAGAATTTTTACTAATGGCTCATAATTTGATTGGGATGTTGGCTTCGCCGTAGATGTTAAAGAAGAATCTTGTTCAGTAAAACTTCTAAGATAGAGTTGCATGTTTACTTCGCAACTTACATTGTATTTATGCCGCACTTGAATTAAATGAGCGATCTCTTAAAAAGATTACTCTGATTCTCAGAACCCCCCCACAAGTCTCATCATTCCATGATCCAGTGCATTTCCAAGTTCGAAACGTCCAAGATTTGGTAATAAGAATCCACTCGAAGCAAAAGTGTGATTTTTTTTTTTTGGGGTGGTGTTCTGGACTTTATAATATCAAGAAAAATGAAACAGCAGATACTGAAGATGAAGCAGCTGCGTATATATATCAATCTGTATACGAGAGTTATACCTTACAGTGATTTTATGTGCTGAATAAAGAATTGAATTTGATGTATCCATAAGTAATTTGTTAAATTAAGGTTATCGTAGCCACTGATACTTTTTGATTGCCTGTATTGGATCATTTCTTGACCTTCTCTTTCCAAAACTAAATAGGTTCAAGTAGCATAGTCGAACTTTAGGGAATTAATCCTTACTCTTAACAGGTCAAAGGTGCTTCCCCAGCGTGATTATTTTGTTGTCAGGTTTCGTCACCCTGCTTGAAAAAAAAGATGTATAGGTGGAACGGAGAGATTACAGAGGCGAACTACGGACTGAAAAACAAAAGCTATGAAAGCCTATTAAATGACTTAAATCTGGTTATGAGATAAACTAATACAGGCACCCAAAATCATCTAGGGTTTCGATTGTCTTCATCTAACAAACCACGTAAGAATAGATTCGTCTGATTTCACTCGTTGTGATAGTTACAAGCTCGTGGGCAAACGCTTTACGTCGAATGAGGCAAAGTTCTTTTTTCCAACAGGATTCTTAACGTATGGAGTAATTTAGCTATTAGTCATTGAAAATAGTGCGTTAGATACATTCAAGAAAAGAGTTTATAAACATTTTGTTTCATATCCACAATTGACATTTGCGCCTTCATAGTTACATGAAAAGTTTACTAAATATTCTTTTGGATGTCTGTCTTTCTACTTTTACAGCGCTGATCTATGAGTTTCGTATGTCTTCCTCTGTAACAAACTGCATCGAAGTAACCCAGTGGTCTACTGCTGTCTACATTCCTCTGTATGTAAATGTCAAGCAAAAATAACAAACTACGGGGAATAAAGGTTTTGAATTATGGCATTCTTCCTCCAACAGGAATCGTCATTTAGACCCATAGTCACTAAATGGACAAAACACCTACCCCAGTATGCGACACCTGCTGTTGCAATATTACAGTGGGACATGTACGAACGGAATGCCAAAATATGAGTGGTTGAATCAGATATGAAATGTATAACAACAAAAGAAGGGTTAAATGCATTAGGAAAAATTTTAGACTATGTGCTTTTATGTACATTGTTTCAAGATTTCAGAGGATTTCTTTGAAGGCGAGGAAAATATATAACCATGTCATTATTCTTTAAGTTTTTTGAACATCTTTCATGGCCTTAAATAAAAAGAGCAAGTAAGTTCTAATTCTTTACAAATTACACAAAATCATGAAAACTTAATATTCGCCTCCCCCCCTTTTTTTTTTTTGCATACCTGTTCGACACTGTGAGGAACAGGCACAACCCTGTCGCTGAATGGCTTTCCGGGCCAATGAAACCATCCACCACAGCTAAGCGCATTACCTTCAGAATATAATTTTGTTTCGTTGAGGAAGTGAAGACATTATCCTCTCTCCCTCTAGTCTTGGTTGTTTTAAAGCGGAGCCGCATGACGTACTTATTTACATTTTATTTTAAGAGATTCCGGAATGTACGTAAGTTGTGGTGAAACAGGACGGAAGACACGGTGTCTGCAGTGCTGAGGAAGTCTTCGGGGATACGGTTAGGTCTCGGGCGGCAGGCCAGCTACTGCTGAAACATGCGAAGGTCTGTAACCCCAGACAAGGCATAGATTAACAGGAAGGAGATGCCTGTGAATGGAATCGCCGTCCCTGTGAGTTTTCTCATCATCTAACGACTACCACAACGATCATCTGAAGTGTACCGTAAATACTTCGAAAGGTAATTTTCTGTTGCGAAAGATGTAAAATAAACCATCGTGGCCATGACAAACTGCTGAGCCCGGGAGGACCACACTCCTTGTGTCTGCTAAAATAGTGCTCCTGATTCACACTTCATGCTTCATAAGTCTTGTATATAGAAGTATACATTTTTAAAAGGAAATAGTCACTGCATAACATGTCATTGGTTTCATTGAGTCTGTCTCACGTTGAGCATCTAAACTCTTGAGACAAGAAAGTGAAAGAACATCATGACATCAGATATCAGAGGAGAACTCTGTTGTGAAGGGAATAAAGAGCTTTATTACGTTGAATGAACAGTCGCTAGTAGCACGAGGAGACCTCACGGTAAATTGTATAGACTTTATAAGTCTGGTAGATACCGCCGATGTACTGCTTTTGAGAACTTCTTGGCGAAGGGATGACTGTGTTCTCGTGGCTGTATATTCGTTTGGCAGGTCACTCCATTTTCTGGCGTGCGCTGGGTATATGGAGAGATTGTAAACTGGAGTTCTGAAGCAGAGAGAGAGAGAGAGAGAGAGAGAGAGAGAGAGAGAGAGATTCTTGTAAATCGCACCGTCAACCTCCAAGTGTATTTTCTCTCTGCCTTTCCAAGTACTTTTGAATTAACCCGAATACATCCATATATAGAATACACCTTAATGCCAAAGACGAAGGATCCTTTAAATGATCATTTGGTAGAAATACTTACAAAGTATCGATTTACCGCTCAATTTACATTTGAGTGATCTTAATGTTATGAATTAGATAAATTTCTGTGTTGAGTAGCATTGTTTTGTCCTTTATCAATGGAAAGATGTAAATAGCTAAGGGATAATCACCAGTTCCGCATCATCTTTGTTAGAGAAATGTTCAATGGAGAAAAGAAAGAGTATTACACATGACTAATTATATGACTGAGGCATAAAGTAGGAGGTTTCAATGGCCCGTGTTATTGTTCTTAATAATCAGGTCCCGATATACCCTCGTGTAAAGAAATGACGGTCCCTTGACTATCGACCAGCTGAAATTAGCTTTGTAATTTATGGTCAAGACGAGTCTGTTATTTTGTATGTGACATTGAGGAACGAGCATAATGCTGTCGTCGATTGGTGTGCTGGGCTACTGAAACCCTCTAGTTCATCACATGAACAACAGTTCGAGATTATATGTAACAGGAACGTGTATATATATATATATATATATATATATATATATATATATATATATATATATATATTTT
>JAYMFT010369152.1:5208-21871 GCA_038088735.1 Panulirus argus
GAGTTAAATGTCCTGGTATGTTAAAGACAAGGAGTTAAATGTCCTGGTATGTTAAAGACAAGGAGTTAAATGTCCTGGTATGTTAAAGACAAGGAGTTAAATGTCCTGATATGGTCAAGCATTGGAAATTAACTGTAATTGGTGTATCAAGTACTTGAAGTTAAACGTCCCTGTGTTGTCAAGTACTGGAAGATAAACGTTTTGTTATTGTCAAGTATTAAAAGTTATATTACAAGTATGTTTAAGCACTGGAAGCTAAATGTTGGAATATAAATGTCCTTGTATGGTTCAGATTTGGAGGTCAGATGTCCTAAATGGTCAAGTATTGGGAGTTAAATGCAGAGGCATGGTTAAGAACATGGCGCTAAATGTCTATTTATGGTCAAGTATTGCAAGCTAAATAGACGGGTATGGTCATAAATTTGGGAGTCCAATGTACTGGAAGTTAATCGTCTTGGTCAAGTGTTGGAAGCTAAATGTTATATTTTGATCAAGTACTGAAAGTTAGATGTCCTGGTAATGAGAAGTAGCAAAAAAATAGACATCCTTGTATAGTTAAGATTTGGAAGTTCAATTTCTGAATGGTCATATTTTGTTAGTTAAATGTCCTGGTATGGTCAGATATTGGAAATTGGACGTCCTGATATGGTAAAGTATTAAGAGTTGAATGCCATAGTATGATCAGATATTGGGAGTTCATTATCTTGGTATGGTCAAGTACTGGGAATTCTACTATCCTGCTGTGAACAAATACTGAGAGTTTAATAGCCTGATAAGGTCAAGAACTGGAAGTTAAATGTCTTTTTGTGATCAAATATTGGGAATTACATGTCCTGATATTGTCAAGAATTAGACTTTAAATGTCCTGTTACTATCAAGTACTGGGAGTTAAATGTCCTGCTACTGTCAAGTACTGGAAATTAAATGTCTTGATTATTTTCAAGTATAGGAAGTTAAAAGTATCAATACGGTGAAATATTGGAAGTTCACTGTCCTGGTAGGGTCAAATAATGAGAGTAAGATATCATGATAATGGGAGTTATATGTCATAACATGGTCAAATACTGGAAGTTAAATGTCCTGGGATATACCAGGATTAGACAGTAAATGTCCTTTTATAGTCAGGTATTGGAAGTTAAATGTCCTGGATTACTTTAGTGTGTGGCGTTAAATGTCCTGGTATGGTCAAGTATTAGATGTTAAATGTCCTGGTATCATCAAGTATTGAAAATTAATAGTCCATTTTTGATAAAGTGTTGGAAATTAATTGTAAAAATATAGTCAAGCACTGGAAGTTATATAGCCTGGTATGGTCAACTGTTGTAAGATAAATGTCCTGGTATGGTCAAGTATTGGAAGTTAAATGTCCTAATATGGTTATGCACTGAAAGTTAAATGTACTGGTATAGTTAAGTATTGGGTGTCATATATACTGATATAGTCAAATATTAAGAGTTCAACTACTTGTATGGTCAAGTATTAGCAGTCAAATGTCCTGATATGGCCAATCATTGAAATTTATATATCATGGTATTGTGAAATAATGGAATTCCAGAATCACGATATGGTCAAATATTGGGAGTCATATGTCGTGGTATGGTCGAATACTTGGAGTTAAATATCCTGGTTTGGTCAAATATTGGCCGTTAAGTATCTTGGTATGGCCAAATGTTGGGAATTAGTTGCTTTATATTGTCAAGAATTTTAAGTGAAATATCCTGGTATTGTCAAGTATTGGGAACTACATATCTTTTATGGTCTAGGACTGGCATAGTCAAGAATTGGGAGTTAAATGTCTTGCTCTTGTCAAGTAATGGAACCGAAATATCCTATGTTCAACTAATATATATATATATACCCTAGCCTGAGCCAGGTACCCATTTTATCGACCAAGCCCTAGAGGTGGATGAACAGCTGGGTTGACTGTGGACCGACTGCCGCAACCAGGATTCGAACTTATGCGCCCGACCTTGGGCAGCCCGTGAATGCGTCACGGTCAGGGACGCTAACCGGTACACCACGGAGTTCCATATGAGACTCTTATGCTTGATAAAGGAATCGTTTATATACAGAGATGCAGTTCGGACCACTCTAGATGATTACCATATTTCCCAACCTCTTGGGCGCAGCGGTACGATCCTTGAGGTGAACGACGATACGATCCCTGAGAACGACGCCACACCCCTCGGGTATAATGGCCTGGTCCTCTGAGATAACCCCCTAAAGGGTCAGGTCAAAAGGTCAGACGCCATCATACCCAAGGGTCGTATCACCGAGCTCAAAAGGTTAAGGAGATCCTCGTCTGGTGCAATGGCTATGTGTAGCGCAAGCAAGCAATACCAGGCGCCGTAGACATATTGCTTCGTTTCTCTTGCCCGCTTCTTGTGAAAGCGACCCCAGGGAACCGTTCCCCCAAGCGCTCCACCGCCCCCCCCCCCCTTCCCCTCCCCTAGACCCACTGGACGAAGGCCGTCGACAGCCGAGGGACAAAAGCACTTTACCCAGAGTGTCTGATCTCGGGCATAGCCGATTTCACGTGAATTCCTCCGACCGTGTTAGAAACCGATACATGAAGCCAGGCAGCAGCTCATTCCTGCATTATTGATAGTATTGACGGTGTTGCGTAACCCCGTCACGCAATTATAGTGTGGAGACTTGCCGGAAAACGTATCGTCCTGCACGTCTCTCTCTCTCTCTCTCTCTCTCTCTCTCTCTCTCTATCTCTCTCTCTCTCTCTCTCAGATGCACAGTTCTAGTTCTTGCTGTTATAAAAAGGTAACTTGAGTATTTTTGAGGCCGCTGTTCTAGAAATCTCTCCCACAATAGCATCTGGCTCGACTGATTCACACACAAATCTTTTTATGGGCGTTCGTATTGCTTTTGTCGTGCACTCTGGTATTTCCGCACTGTGACGTCTTACGTTTGGCAGTGAGTGGAGGCTACAGGCGGCAATTGTGTCCCAAAGACACGCCATCGGGAAATGTAATGATTGCAAGACATTACATGCATGTCTTGCAGTGGCAGTTGTTTTAGAAAAATGATGATAAAGGAACGTTTTACAACATTATTTTCGGTTTTTGGAGGAAGCGATGCCCTCAGCGGGCTGACATCCATAATTAATCGTGGACAAATTTCTTTCGAAAGTTCTTGAATAAGATGGTAATAGTTTATAACTTGTGGTGCTGTTTAACGTTAAGCTCAGGTGAGGCACAGGGGCCGTGCCATCGATCACCGGCTGGTAATAAAAATATGTATTAAAGAGAAGCGGCCGATACCCGACAACTCTGGTAGTGGGGAAAAAAAAAAGAAAAAAACATCGATCATGGATCGTGTGGTGAACGTGTGTGTTAGTGTGGCGAACACTTAATTTTTTCTTCCCTTTCTGCATTGTGGTGACCGTTTTTGCGTTGACGTGGGATCCTGCGATGTGGTCAACGTCTGTGCTACAGTGTAATGGCGATTAACGTCTTGAGTCCCCGTCAGCGAACGTTAACTGTGGTGACCTTGTGCAACAACAGGCTCTCGTGAGTGAAATGTGATGGCGTACAAGACCGCTGCAGCGAGGGAAGCCCAGACAGCTACCCTGCAGGACACACCGACCTCCAGATGTTTTTTCGGGTAGGCTGGGGAGAAGGGGTCTGTCGTGGCTGTTAGGGAGAGAGAGAGAGAGAGAGAGGGAAAAAGACCTCAGGGGATGAAGTTAAAGGAGACTCAGAAGGGAAGGAGAGCAGGAAAGCAACAGGTTAAGAGCGCTGGCAATAGGAAGGCGAGCGAGTCGGGTCGAGACATACGAATGGAGAGGGGAAAAAAGAGAAAGAGTATGAGGCGAGAAGGTAGCGGAGAAACGAGACTGCCGGAGCGGTGGTAGAAGCGAGGGTTGAGGAGCAGATGGAGGGAGACGAGAGAGAGAGAAGAGCTAGGGTGGAAATGTGTGAGTGGCCAGGCTACAGACGGGACAATTTTTTTCTTCTTTTATTTCCATCTTTCTCTCGGCCAGGCTAGGGGCTGCATGGATTAGCATTGAGGAACCTGATCGTCCAGAAGGAAGATCAGGTTTTCATTCTTTTTTTTTTTTTTGGTAGGGAGCGTTGGTGAAATGGGGGCTAATGCTCCGGGGAGCGTTGGTGATGGTCTGGGGGGATGGGGGGAGGGGGCGCTGTTGATGTGGGAGCTGTTGGTTGTTGAGAACTAATGGTGTGGGAGCGTTGGTGAGGGGTGGCTAAATGCTCAGTACTTGGGCGAGGGTTAGTGAGAGGAAACAATTTATTCCATGTATTAAGTACAAATAGCCCAGCCCTCCCGTAGGCAGATTGGGGTGAGCGAATACAATTCTCAACATACAGTCGCATGTAGAGGCATTAGACAGCACATTCAGAAATAACATTCCAGTGATTATACAAGACACTTCCGTGTATGAATAAACAGTACATCGTAAACTAGAGCATAGAAGGACATGACACACAGCTGACGTAATGGTAGCAATAATAAAGCACATGTAACAATGTACAGTGTTCCAGTGTATGCTATAAGGGTTGCTGAGACACTTCACATTCTCCTCTATGTACTACAGTACTGCTCCTTCAACAGTGATTGGCTACACGAATCTGAGGTCGAGTCGTATTCTTGATGGTCATGAAAACACAGCGTCGAATCCCGTTGTTGTGATCATAGCAGGCGTGTCAAGCATCACAGAAAAGATCATAGTGTTTTGATCATCATCACAGGTCACTGAGCAACTCTTTCCATCGCATTACCGTGGAGGTATTTTGGAATAGAATTACTCGTCATAGTTAATATCTGGCCCAGAGCGGGCTTCCTTGGTTAATACGTCCATCGTGTCTTGTCTGAGTAATCCAATAAGTGAGGGGTTTCCTTAGGAACTTAATCAAGAGTTGAATTTCCGTGGCTTCAAGAAGAAACACTTTGACTTGTACTTGGTCCCTTGTTCAGGGTGTGTTTGTAAGGGGAATAGAAGCATAGGAAGGGTTTGTAAGGGGAGTTGAAGCTCAGGGAGTCTTTGCAAGGGGATTTCAAGCTCATGGAATGCTTGTTGGAGGAGTTTAGGCTCGGGGAGAGTCTAAAGGGAGTTGAAGCTCCGAGGGTGTTTGTGAGGAGAGTTGGAGCTCAGGGAGTGTGTTGCGAAGAAACTTGAAGCTCAGGTAATGTTGGTGAGGGAAATTCATTGCTCTCTTCATTAGAGAATCCTATGTTTAGTGAGTCTGTATGATGGGACTATATGCTCAAGTAACGTTTCTGAAGGATTATTATATTTAGTAAGTCTAAAGGAAGGATCATATGCTAGGGAGACGTTACGAGAGGGTAATATGCTCAGGTTGCGTATACGATGGGGATGGGGGAGATATGCTCAGGTAGCGTTTATGATGGGCTTATATGCTCAAGTAGCGTTACGAGGGGGGTAAAACGCTTAGATGTCGTGTACGAGAAAGTAATGTGCTTAGGTAACGTGTGCGTTGGGGTAACATCCTTAGGTAGCGCTTATGAGGGGGTAATATGCTTAGTTATCGTGTGCAAGTAGGTCAAATGCCTAGGTAACGTGTGCAAGGGGGTTATATGCTTAGGTAGCGTTGCGAGGGGGATAATATGCTCAAGTATCGTGTACGAGGAGGTAATATGCATAGGTAAGTGCACGACGGGGGTAATATGTTCAGATAGCGTGTGTGAGGGGGTAATACGTTTAGGTGGCATGTACGGGGCGGGTAATATGCTTACGTAGTGTGTACGAGGAGGTAATATGCTTAGGTAGCGCTCATAAAGGGGTAATATGCTCAAAAGAGTGTTTGTGAGGGTATAATACTCTCAGGCAGAATATTTGTTTTCAAGGAGGAACCGAAGGAGAAGTTATGGAGAGGTGACTTCGTTCAGGAGGAAGTCTCCCAAGATGACATCAGAGTTAAGGTGAGCTCGACGAAGTGGACGTGGGCGAAGGAGTGATCGTTCACTGTTGGTTATATTACGTGTCCGGGGGAAGATTTTCTCGTACAGAACAGTCTTCTCAAAGTGGAGTTCTTTCTTCCTTCAGGATTATTTGTCATGTTATTCAACAGCTCGTAGCTTTTGGGGGAAGTCCATTCGGTCAAAGACAGTCACACGTTTGTAGGAGAGCCTTTTTTTTGGGGGGGAGGGGGAAACTTTGCATTGACAGAATTCCCCCCCCCCTCCCCCCGAGGGAAGTTCCCACAAGGAGGGAAATTCCACAAAGGAGGGAGTCTTTCTTAGTTCATCACTAACATAGCTTTTTTTTTTTTTGTCAGGAATCTGCAAGCAAAGGTTTAAGTTATTTGTGGTTCTGTAGTATTTTAAGAGAAGTTTCTTGCCCAGAATTTATCCGCTGAAGCATATTTACCGCTGCCAACTGTAAGCGGGAGTTATTTTGGTTTTGTGATTACTGTTTGTGTTTTTAAGGAGAAGAGAGTTTTACGCTCGTGTTGCCCCGTCTCTTAACCTTGCGTGCTTATATACCGTGTGTATACATTAACTAACACACAGACACACCCCAGACTAAGCCAGGTGGGTGTGTGTGTGTGTGTAATTAATAACTTGTTTTTGATGAACTATCTGCAGAATATGGGGAGGGAATTTTGGTCCTTTATGTGTGTGTGTGTGTGTGTGTGTGTGTGTGTGTGTGTGTGTGTGTGTGTAATTACCGATTCGGACAGTAAGGGGGAAGTGAGGAGTTCTACACTCAGGGGACCTCCATCTGACTTTTTCTTTGCTATCATACAACTATTTCATCGTCTGTTGGCTGCCAACCTTGACAGTATTCATCATTTAATTTACGTCTTTTCCAGCAAGTCTACAGTTTAATCTTATGTTATGGCTCTAGTAGTTTAATCTTTTCATCTTTCGAAAGCTTTTTAACCTGTTTAAGAATCCGAATGTTGCGATCAAGTCATCCCCTCCTATTCTCCTTTCCTCCTTCTGAGAATAAAATATATGGCCTTAAACCTCTCACTGTAAGTCAGCTCTCTTAATTGTAGTACCGTCTTTCCTGCCTTCCTTAAGACCTTTTCTGTTCGTTCTTTGTGCTTGTTTAAGTGCTGTAACTAAGCGAGAGAAGCATCGTCTGATGTGAACAGTTTGCTAATCCCCTTATTTATGTAACTGAATCCGATTGTAACATTTGTCAACAAACAGTTTGTTTCCTTTACAGTCCTCCTAAAGGGAGAGTTCTGGCGACAGGTTAGGTTCCGAGTTGTTCTCACATAGATTCTTGCAGTTTATTTCCTGCTAAGTGATATTCGTATCGAGGTCTTCTCTCACTCTGTCACATAGTCATTACTTTCAGTATACTCGGGTTGAATTTCATCAAGGATGAATTAGCCCAGCTTTGGACTTTGTCTAGGTTCCCTTGTAAGCAAATGCATTTCTCATCACCCTTTGGTTCCTTGTTATCATCCGCAAACGTATTCAAGTAACAATCCAGTCCTTTTGGTAAGTCCGAAGACCGATTCCTTCCGCTCGGATAACCTGAGCAGGTCTCCTCCTTATTCCTGCCTGAAGTGACATTCACTTTACTATCCTCCTCTTTGTTACAGTTAAATGTTTGCAGGCAGTCCAGATACACATAATCCACCTATCCTTCTCTTTTGTCCAAAAACGGTCTCATTCTCTTAGAAGTCTAAGAGGCTTGTTACACATGACCTACCTCTCTCCTTTAGGTAGTTTCTCCTTTGCAAGTAATCATCATTTTACGTTTTAATCATCTTTTTCAAATACTCTACATACAGACCAAACTCTTCAAGGTGACTGGTCTGCAGCTCGGCGGAACTTCCCGGTCTCCTTTCTTGAAAGACAGGAACGACATTTGTATTAAATGACGTTTTAGACATCCTGTCGAGCGATTTTGCACACCTCTTCAACACATATGGAGAGACTTGATCTGGACCATGAGCCTTATATGAGTCAAGGCCCCAAAGCAATCCGGGTGTGTGTGTGTGTGTGCTTGACTGCACATGTGTGTGTGGGTTCTTGCCCTTCCATCAGGCTTTGACCTTCGTCGCCGAAGTCATGATGAAAATTGTTCACTTATCACGAAGGTTAGCCTATATGTTAAACGTTGCCTTAAGATGTCTTCCTCCTTTTGATGGCTGGCTTGGATCAAATGGAAACGTTACATTAACCTCTTGTGATCTGTGACCTAACTCTTTGAGGTCAGGTCAAAAGCCACGCAGTCGTATCCAAAGCTCGGACCGTCGTGGTCAAGGGTTTTGTCGTCATACTTAAAAGGTTAGAAAGAAATCCCGGACGATCATGTTTACCTGGGAAGGCTGAACGGGTGTTTACTTCTGTGATTAGTCATTGTACGTAAAGGATACGATCATAAATATAACTGCTTATACGGTCGGCAGTGCAGTTGGTGGTCTCTCAGTCAGTATCTGAGAGCAAAACCTACTCTTTTTGACATGATTATCATTAGGACTACATTAGATGAGATGTGTGCTAGGTATTTCGTTTTCCATAAGAATATTGTTTTTACAACCCACGTTATTCGATCAAAATTCAAGCATGATTGATCATAGGGTTCGGTCAGCAAGAGAAAGACATGAGAGATAGGTGGAGCAAATCCCTCGCAGTGTACGCTGCTGTACAACAGAGTTATCTGGTGGAGATTTTAAGTCTAAGTCCCATACGGCCCCCGTCCCCGACGACGCAGGCCAGTTCAAGTGTTATTTCAGCGGTATCTGGGATGCCACATAGTGGCAGAGTTATCTCAACTTCATTCCGCGGAGAAATCCTCCGATAATGTGGCGGTTTCATTTGGCCACAATAGCAGTTTCATCGGGAGAATGTGGCACCTGTCGGTCTGACGGAGTACATTAGCCTGTTGGGTTATCGGAGCCATGTGTGCTCCCTCCCCAGGACACAGCGCAGGTGGACGGTGTTCCCCTCTCACTCGCTGGTGTTTCAAAGTCTTCATCAAACTGGGACACATTCGGTTCCCATGGAGCCTCAAAGCCCTAAGAGATGCTGCTACCATCCAATGGCACACACACACTGAACAAAGCTTAGCCTTACCAGTATGCATCCTAAGCTAACAAACATCATTACACACACACAAACACACACACACATACACACACCCTTCAGTAACACCTACACAATATGTCTACCTTAATTTTCTCATGTGTACCTTCACCTCTCCTGCTCCCTTCTCTTTTTCTCCCCCTAATCAACGATTAGAACAAAGAAGTTGTCAGACAGTTACTCTGTCAACCACGAGCGGAGAGTTACGTCGACATTTACACATTACAAATTACCAGAAAAGAAATCGAGGTGTTGCAAACTGACGCCAGGATGTCGACCATTCTTGTGTCGTGCCTACTGCTCAGTCTCTCTGTCTGGGCTACTCTCACTCGCCTCCCTGACTTCTCCTACAGAACGCGGTTCCCATTCCTGATCGTGACGGGCTGCCCCGGGTCGAGCGCGTCGGTTCGAATCCTGGTTTCGGCACTCTGTCCACAGTCAACCCGGCTGTTTATTTACCCCAAGGGATTGGTCGATAAAATGGGTACCTTCCTCAGGCTAGGGTGTATATATGGCGTTAATGGGATGGCTTTGATTAGGACCCAAGCTGCCCGTGCTGTCTCAGCTGACATGAAAAAAGGAAAGTATTTTGGTGGAGATGGACCGGGTTGAGTAGGGGAGAAAGGGGGATAATGGGGGAGTAGAAGACGGAGGAAGCCCATGGGTGGGAGAGGGGATGAGTATGGGTGAGGTGGAAGGAAGAATGGTGGAAAAGATTGTAATGTGTGTGTGGAAGGTAGGAGACTTAATTAGCATGCGGGAAGGGAATGAAAGAGGCAACAGGGAAGGAATAAAAGTAGAGGAAGTGATTGACAAGTACGAAGGGTGGTGTGGTAGGGAGAAGTGTGGAGACGAGGGAGGAGGTGTGGATAGTGTGAGGTCGCAGGGAAGGACCAGCACATGTGGGAGCGGGCAGTAATCCCTGTTCTGAGTGGGTCAGCAGATGGCGGCTGGTCTATCCCCAATACCAGCCTCTCTCCGCCCCACACACCACCGCTGGAAACCCTTGGCGGATTGGAGCTACCCAAGGCATTAGTTTGTCGTGAGAAACAACTTTGTGATGCGCGTTGGTGGTGATGGTTAGCGATGAAGGAAGGCAGTGATGAGATGGCACTGCCGGGATGATGGTAGTGGGATAGGTTGATGGTGAGTTGCACTGAGGATGGGAGACGGGGGATGTGATGGAAGAGGCAAGGTGATATTCAGCTGTTCGAATAGGGCTGAGGAATTGGATGTTGAGAGTATGATAGAAAAGTTGGTATAACGGTGGAGAAGGGAGCTATCTGTAACACAACTCAAATAACAGAATACCTAACGATCTCTCTGCAACGAGACTACCTGTTGGAGGACTTCTGTAGTATCACAGAGTCCTAATCTATACTAATGGAGATGGGACTGCAAAGCAGAAAGTTCCTCCAAAGTCTGTACTTCCTCCTGCATATTGGCCATCAGGAAAAAAAAAGTTATCGAAATGTTTGAACGGAAAGCACAATGCGACCCAATGACAGCTTGTGACATTTATCTGCTTCTCAGTAAAGATAAAATGAGCTGAAATGTGTGCACGTTAGCATTCTTGAGCAGGTTTATAATAGACCAAACGTTTCTTCTTCACTGAAAATGAGTATCAATATTTCTTTAGTCGTCTCTTATTTTTTTTTTCTAAATATATTGATAGTCTTGGCTCTCACAATAGCTGAAGATTGGCTACTCCAATGTTATATATTTCTACTATTGAATGAAATATTTGCTCACGTTTGTGCTACACATCCTTCCTTTAACTTAATACCTCTAAATATGGTCAGCATATCTCTAACATGAAGAAATTATTATTTTTTTATATCGATGTTATCATGTATTTTAAGTTTATATTAGAATTTAATATTAATTCTCGGAATCTCCATTTTCTTTCTGAGAAAATGGTTAGAAGTTAGAAAGTTTCTTCGTGGGGTTTATTTCTGAGGGACGGAATTAATTCTGCCGCTCACTTTTGTGTTTATTTTAGTTTTTATACGCCTGTGATAAACACTGGTGACTAGAACCGAACGGCGTATTCGAATTAGGTCTGACAAGGGCGCTGTAAACAGTTAGTATAATCTTTCGCTTTACAGTCTACATTTCCAGCTACGGAACCTAACATGCTCTTTTGCTTCATTACATCTCAGTTAAGCTTTGCTTTTGGGCAATTTTAGTCGGTGCCTGTTTGCGTGATGGTAGAGTTGTTACTGTAAGGATGGCAGAATGAATAAATGGCGTTTATGGTAAGTACAAGAATGTGGCCAAAGGAGTGTTAATTAAGGTTGTTGATGCGGTGGATATTGGCGCGAATGGCGGACCGGCTACTGTGAAAGGAGGGTTACTGTTGTACGCTTTGATCAGTGGAGGTGGATGGCACCGTGAATATAAGAGGGAGATGAAGGGTTGATATCGCAGAGCGTTAGGTACAGCGGACCCAGGAGAGTGCAGAAACACGGCTAGGGATGGTAGAGAGAGAATCTCAGGGATCATGTATTTGTGAATACTTAGAAAAATGTTTCTCAGTGTTTGAGGGATTCTAAGTTTTATAAATTTTGTCCCAAGTGTACAAGTGTGTGATCCTCTTTCATACATCAGCGCCGCTGGCAGTCTGTTGTTGGTTTTCCACACAGTCAGTCTTACACAAGGATACTCGATCGTCGGGCAATATTCTTGTATGATTTGCCCTAAGTGCCGAGGAGGGATGTATATGACATTGTCAGAAGAAAATGGATAGCCGAGAAAATAGATAAATCTCTCGGAAAAGAGGCATGTAGACAAGACAGATAGAGAGAGAGAGAGAGACATATTCATATATAGCAGAATAGGTGAATAGATAATCAAGGGATGCATAGATGCAGTTATGAATACATGTTGGACTGGTTGCTGACCATGCTGGATGAGTGAGCGTGCTGGAGGCTGTGAAGGCAAGAGTTGTCTCGAGGGCGGGAGCACGTCCTGCGGGCGGCACGTCTGGTGCGAGAGGCCCTCCACTCGTACTGGCTTTATTGCTGCCTTCACGACCGCCTAAGATAGCTGCTGGGGTGCTCCCTCGCGGCACTTAGCTGCAAGGGCGGTGGAGGGAGGGGGGGGGGTGTTAGGAGTTACAGCAGCAGCAGCGGTGGAGACTGCAGAGGATCTATTGGTAGCAGAGGTAGTAACAGGAAACGGAAACCCAGTTTAGACAATAATGTGATATTAACAGTAAGAGCAAGTAAAAGTTACAGTGTCAGCCATTGTGGTAACGGGGATGTAAACAGAGTTATAAGCAACGGGGGTAACAGTAGTATCACTGGTCCCAGTGGAACAAGAGCCACAACAGTACTGATAGCAACAGAAGCAGCAGGAACAGCAGTAGCAGCAGCAGAGTAACACAGCCGTAGCAGCTTTGATAAAAACGGCAATAGTAGCAGTCTTAACATCAACAGCATTAGTAATAGCTATCGTAACAGGAACAGGAGCGTTAGTAGCAGCATCAGCAGCAGTAACGCTGGTAGCGTTACAACAGCAACAGTCCTACCAAAAGTATCATTAGCAGTAGGAGTCACCTAGAAGGGCAGAAGGTGCATAAGGATACCTCAGCAGCAGTAACAGTAACTGTTTAAGTAGCGGTTTCATTGGGGTCAGAGGGCAGCAGAGGCTTCAGGACTGATGTGGGCAAATCTCAAGTCTCGTCTCCCTTATCCACACGTTAAGTATTCCTGTTATTGAACCCACCCAACCTCTCCCCTCCCTCTCCACCCAACCTCTCCCTCCCTCCTACTCCCAGTCTCTGTGACCTCCTTCTCCTCCTGTAGTACCTCCACTGACCCCTTCCTCTAGTTTCCTCTCCTTTGACCATTTGACGTACTCGTTTGAAAAGTCTGACCTCCAATTTAACACTTCATCTTTTCCTCTCTCCCCACATCCAACTCCTTTTTCATTTATTTTTTTCTTGCGTTCAGGACTTCGCTCTGTTCTCCTCTTACAATCGCTTTTTTTTTTTTACTTTTTTCTATCTTCATCCTTGCTCTTATCTCTCAGCCTCCGACGTCACAACGTTTCCCCTCTCACTCCACTCACACTATGCTCTCCTCTTACTCTCTCCTCTTTCTTTCGTTCAGTTTTCTTTAGCCTTCCACCTTTATGGTATTCTTTTACTAACTCCTTCCTTCGTTCCCTTGTGTCCCTGTATCATCCACTCCTACTCGCACTTCCACCGTTAATCTCCCATTCTTGTCACGTTCGCTTTCATTTCTCGCCTTCCCTGGCGTGTTCTCTCCGTCCTTCCTCAGACTCTTCCCTCCACAATAATCTTTCCTTTTCTTTTCATTTCCGCAAAATGAAATGTCCGTGACCATACAGCCTTCCCGAGTGAGTTTTTTTTTGTCCCAATTCCCCCCAAAAATAAGTTCTTTCGTCTTCGTTTGTGCTCATCGCTCTCTCCTTCCTCCTAAATCCTTGAAGCCCTTCCAGTCTCTCTAGCTGCTCGACCTTCTCCATCACTGTAAGTCCTCCTTCCTTACTCCATCACACACGTGGATCCTTCCCGTCTTCTTTCATCCTGTGAATTTCTGCTTCTTCCATTTTCGTTGTTCTCTTTTTTCCTCACTATTTCTTAATGAATCTTTAATTCTTTCCCCAGTCCCCCTTACTCCACGCCCTCTCCATCTATATGGGTCCTGCTCCATCGGCCTTCCTCAAGGAAGGTTTCAACTCTTCTCTGTGTCTTTGCCTCAAATCATCACACACATTTAACGTGTGTGGTGCAAGCTGTTTCTCTTTTACTGTTGTACTGAGCGTGCTGTTTGTCGTCTAACGTCTACGGAACGCGATGTTTCCCTAATACCGTAAACGGAATATCATCATTTTATTTTACCGAGGACGGAACATGATCTTTCCCTTTTACCGTGCACCGTGTGGGCTGTTCTCCTTTAGCTTCTTACTCTTTGGCTTTGGCTTCACTCTTTGGCTTTGGCTTCCTTCACTTTCTGGTTCTCTTTCTCACCTCCGCTACTCTTAAAGTTGGTTCCTCCACTTCATTTTCTTCCTTTTTTTTTTCATTGTTTGTTTATACGTCTTGCCCTTTCATTTCTGTGAGCGCCCCTACCTTTCACCCTAAAGAAATTAAATTCTCTCTCTCTCTCTCTCTCTCTCTCTCTCTCTCTCTCTCTCTCTCTCTCTCTCTCTCTCTCTCTCCCCTCTGCCTCACCCAAGCCGGCAGACCGACCCTAAAAATACTTCCCCGGTCGATCTGTCCGACCATACCGGCAATTATTACTCGCACAGTTCCTCCTTGCTTTCCAGCAGCGCTGCGGAGGTGCGTTCAGGAGGGCTCCTCACTCCCTCTCCCACGTTCTTGTACTCTCTCTCTCTCTCTCTCTCTCTCTCTCTCTCTCTCTCTCTCTCTCTCTCTCTCTCCTGTATTGGTCCTAATATGATCCCAGTTCTCCGTATCTGTCTTGAGCCATCCCACAGTTTGATATTCTTATCCCACGCTGATATGCTTCTGAATTTCCATCCATTTTCTGTGATTTGGTCTCCTGTTTTCTGTACGAGTGCCTTCGCTTTCTGAAGTGTCCTACGTTTGGTTCCACATTTCTGTGTTCCACGCTGTGCCACGCGTCTGTATTTCCTTCCCTCTCTCCTCCTCGTGTCTGTGTTTTATACCACGATTTTTCACTTTCGTTTTTTTGTTATTCCACTGTGTATCTAAAATGCATATATCTCAAACTTCTGAACTTCAGTTCCACTTCATCTCACTTTTTTCTAAATATCTTTCCCATGTTTTTTCTTTACTCCTGCTTCTTGCTGTGTTGCTCTTAATTTGTTCTCCACACTGCTGCTCTGTCCTTTACCCTTTTCTCGAATGAATTTCTCCATGAAGATGTCTTCCCCTAACTGCTTAAACTAGTGCTCCCCAAACCGATTGGCGCTTTCCTTGAGGGGCGTGATGTGGATGCAGTGGGGCCGTGAAGCCATGTGCCAAAATACTTTTTGTTTAAAAGAGGAAGCTCTGATTCTATGTCGTTCAAGATTTTAAAATTGCCGTACATCCTCGCGAAACCATAGTATAGAAGTCACCCTTACTCGTTCTCTGTCCATTAAATCTCTCCTCGTCTCTCACACCGCTTCACCCCCTCCCAATCCTTCCTCACCTTCAGGTATGGTAAGAATTGTCACATTGTTCTCACTGTGTGTTTAAGTCTGGTTTTCTCCTCTCTTTATCATTTTTGTTCTGTGGACTTTGCTTGTAGTTATGGCGTGATGTGCAGTACCCACTCGTTGCCCCATGACAAGGTTTTTGGTTTCTTATTTAATCCGCCTCGTAGTTAGGTGTGTGACTGCGGTTTGGTGTCTGATTGTGTGGGTTGACCTGCGCTGCACATGTATGCCTTTCTTCCAGGCTGTTGTCCATTCCCTTCACTGAACCGAAACGCGGGAATAAAGAGCTCCAGTTATCTCAGGTGTCGTCTTCCACTCTTCTAGAATCATACAAAGGTGAATTAATTGCCAATTAGCTCTGATCCTAAGCAATACAAAAACATGCAATACAAAATAAGAGAAAAAATATATTACATTGAAAAAAGGAGAAGGTCGTGAGGATTCGTGAAAAGAAAACGGGGAGGAGGGGCAGGGTGTGTGGGAGGTGACATGTTCAAAAGTGCGGGAACCACTGGCTGAAGCCAACAGGAGAACTTCCTCCCTACTCCCACCAGCGATTCCCTCCCCAATCCCAACCTCCCCGATCTCCGTTTCTCCCCCTGGCCTGTCCTCTCCTCAAACCCACTCAGTTTTCCTTCCTCCGCCGGGCCGCCTTTGCAGTTCCCTTCCTTCAGCCAAGCCATTGAGGTCTCCGGGGGGTAAGAGCTGCACAATGGCTGTCAGCAGGGAGTTAATTGGCCAGGGAGAGAGGGAGAGATGAAGGAGGGAGGGATGATAGAGAGGGAGAAAGAATCGGGAAAGAGAGAGGGGGGGACAGAAAGAAAGGGAGAAAAAATCAGGAAACAGGTACAGAAAATAGAGAGATTGGGGAGAAAGAATCTGGAATGAGGGAGGAAATAGGAGAACTAGACGAGAGAAACAGAAGAGGAGAGAGAAGGGATGTGCAGTTTTAGCAATAAAAGACAAGAGAGAACATAGAAAGTCATGACGAATAAAGAACTGACTGGAAATAGGAGATTAACATCCGACAAAAGGAATACTGAAGACTCTGAGAACTCCAACGCAAAGGACAGACGGTATGAAAAGGTGATTCGGAAAAGAAATGAAAAGGATGGGATACAGAAGCAATGTAGGCACAGAATGGGAGAGGGGAAGGATACAGGAGAAAGAGGAAATAAAGACACAGCAAGGAGGAGACACTGGAAAAGAAGGAAGCCACAAGAAAAAGACTGAAGATGTTGCCCGTTGTCCAGGTCCTCACGTGGTGAAGTGTTTGAGGATGGTAGGAGGTGGATGGTACAGAAAACGGCACGCGGTGCAGCTCATGCAGGAAGGAGAATATGTGTGTGTGTGTGTGTGTGTGTGTGGTTTGTTTATGTGTTTGAATGTGTGCTGATGTCCATATATATATATATATATATATATATATATATATATATATATATATATATATATATATATA
>JAYMFT010369162.1:0-21869 GCA_038088735.1 Panulirus argus
AGAAGAAGAAGAAGAAGAAGAAGAGGAGGAGGAGGAGGAGGAGGAGGAGGAATAAAGCCGATCTCCCGCCTCCCTCACAGCGGTGTGGTCAGGCCAGCCTCCGGCACAACACCCACTCCCCTACCCCCTCAGGGAAGGGCAGAACACACACAGGCCCCGGCCCAGACTTAAACGACCTCACATAAAGGAAAATTTAAGGCAGTTTCTATGGGGGACTAAGGTACATATATGTCTCAGTAGCCGCCCCACCTTTCTCCCCCCCCCCGCACAAGTGTTGACGCCCCCCTCCAACTGCCACCCTTCGTGTAATATAAAGGCTTTAACACGTTCGTTCAAGAGTAATTTTTAGTAAAAAATCACCGGGAGAACATTTTTGGCATTGGAATGTTATGACAATTGTTTTTTGCTTTTCTGATTTATAGTTCTAACTAAACGGGAACAGGTTTATGCCCAATCTCTAAAAGTACCGCAAATCCTAAACTACCTAAGTAATAATTAACCACGTCACTTAAAAAAAATAATAATAATAATATTTCAGGAATAGTGAAAAAAAAAAATAAATAAATTACGGTTCAGTCCATGTCTGGGCCATTTCGTCAAGCCCCTGACGGTCCCAGACTGCCGTGAGGGGACCGAATATAGTAATGACCGGAAGGGCTGACAAGCAAGCGGCATTACAGGCAGACAAGCAAGCACTCGCACCACTATACTGATTACTACAACAGGAGGCTCTGATATTCTCCTGTGTGATAATAATAATAATAATAATAATAACAATAATAATAATAACGATAATAATGATAATAATAATAATTACAATAATTGCAGTAGTTGTAATAACACTAATAACAAATAATAATAATAATAATAATAATAACAATAATAAAAATAATTGCAGTAGTTGTAATAACACTAATAACAAACAACAACAACAATAATAGTAATAATAATAATGATAATTATAATAGTAATAATAATAATAATAACAATAATAATAAAAATATTAAATATTTTTCTTATAAATTCCAGCAATGTAAATGATAATTTGGGAAGCGGCGGTCACAAGGGTCTGGGTGAGGCAAAGACCCCATCCATGCAAGTCCCCGACAGTGAGATGGGCGCAGACACTCACCAATCGTGTTGCAGCTCACGAACAAACCTTCCAAACCCAACATCATCAACTCTTTTAACTTACGACTTAAAAACAACCCCCACTTCAGCTTTCACATCAGTCATGCAAATCCGGGAAGGCGCTAGACGGCTTAAGGTACGCGTCACGTACGAAAAGAAAAAAATGTAAATCTTGCTGTGTCTCTCCCGCTGAGCAGCAGACCAATGGTGAACGCGCTCCCGTGGAAGGATCTGCGAGGTGTTGTTTATACCTGCAGCCGATAGCGACAGTCTGCTTGAACAGGCCTGCGTTGCGGGTTCCGTCTGACGCGTGGGGAAGGACCAAGCAAGCAAACTGCCCTTCCCTTTTCTAGCACATTTAAAACTGACAGAGCGTTTTATCTGCAGCTGTGGACAGCAACAAGCCAGTCGATCAGCGGGTGTGCAGTACGGAGCTAGATGTGTCACAACAGAAAACGGGCCTGGGGAATAAGGGAGGACGGAAGTATGGCTGCGAGGGGGGAGGAGGAGGGGGGGTGGTGGGTTACCTCGCCTCTCGAGAATAAAACTTCCGAATTTAGACAGACTTCAGGTAAGGTCACCGCGTTAAGATAGGGCTGATAACTCTTTAAGCAAAAAGGGTCGGCCTGACAGAATGATATTTTAAACAAAAGACCCCAAAGGCCCACCCCCTCCCCCCCATCCAGACGTAAGGTTGTTATCTATAAAGGAGGCCCGCGCCAGGTCCTTACGGACCAAGCGAACCTTCAACCCACAGCAACGTAGGGTCTTCATCATCGGCGGGCCAGCGGAATGTACGATCATTAGTAATGCTAATAAGGCAAGCGACTGTTAACCCCTCCTCTCCCCCCCCCCTTGCTATTATCCCCCCCCAGGGTCCATGTGTTGTGGAAGAGGGTGGTGGGGAGTGGGGGGAAGGAACTTATCCTCCCCCAGGGTACTAGTGTGATGGGAGAGGGGGAACTCTTCCTCTCCCAAGGCACAGGTGAGGTGGGATGGGAGTACTCATCCTCTCCCATGATACAAGTATGGTGGGATGGGGGGTTACTCATTCTCTCCCATGGTCCAGGTGTTGTGGGAGGGAGGAGGAGAACTCATGGGTAATCCATAGGAAACCCCCTCGAGTAATGACTCCCACGGGCCACCCTGACCAGTTCCGCCCCCCTCCCCCCCGCACCACAACGGGGGATGTGACCCCTGCCGGTCACCCGCGAATAACATCTGACAACAGCTCCACCGCCTGAAACTCCCTTTCCCCTCCCCTTCCCCCTCCCTCCCCATGCGAGCAGCAGCACAGCGGCGTCGTCGACAGACAGACGGCCGGCGGCCGCACGAGCGGGAAAGATCGACAAAAAATTTTACCCCGGCGGAGTTACGACTTGCCGCGGGGGTACGGCAAAAAACTCCGGGATGGGGGGGAATGTGGGGGGGGGGACGCCAAACCGTCCCTCACATCCGGTGGATCCGGGTCCTCTACTGCCCCCCCCCACCCCCTCACCCACGCCCACGCTTCCACCCACATCCTCATCCACGCTAACGTCACGCCCATACCCATTCTGACCTAATCCCCGTCACTCCTCCGCCCACGCACACCCATAATCCACCCGCCCATACTTTACTGAAGTTCCCAAACCCGTTTTCTTTCTTCACCTTCCCCCACCAAGAATAGAACCTTGTGTCTTTCCCATCATAAGGCACGTCTCACTCTGTACACAGCTCCTCACAAAAGGAATATGTGACAACATCAATGGACAAAGTGATGATATTAACACTGATAACCAAAATTCAGATTCGATTTTTGTTGATAAAAAACTTCCATACTCCTCAATGGCAAGAAATCCCCAAGGACTGAATTTCTAAAGCTTTCGATAAATTTTCCCTTAGTACTGGAAGCCACATCCTCTGATCTAAATATCAACATCTGGCATCTGGTTTGTCAAGTATAAGCTAAATTTATTTGGATAACGTGTGGGTAGAAATAAGGACACAAATGTAAAGACAAAGATAGTGAAATATCCTCAATAATGCAAAAAAAAAAAAAAAATACTAAGAAACAGACGGTTCTGTATGGTAGTAAATCAATACTTCAGTACAAAACAGGTTATCAGAACTGAAACTTTGAGTTAGATAACATTCTTATCCCACCTATCATTTAATCTAAGGTTCTCGTTACGTAATTAGCAAGCTGCGCTCAAACCTCATAAACTGAATCTGCCAATAATCACTCGTGTTTATTCATTTCTGTGTGTCTTTCTGCAGTGATTAACACCGTCTAGTTCAACATACAACCTTAATTACTGAAGAGCTGCTCTCCTCTATGGAGACTGCTTTTACGTGTTTACGGTTATCTCAACTCAAATTTCTATAATGTGAAATCTGAAGGAACACACAACACAGTGTCAAGGTGAACTGGGATCATAACCCAACAAGCAAGCAGGCAAGCAGGCAGGCAAGCAAGCAGGTAAGGCAGGCGTGAGAGTGTCAGAGCTGCGGCCAACAAACCCCCAGCCTCCTCATCCCACACCAACACCCATTGCTCTCTAGAGCCGAGCGTTGCTCAATACCTCAGATCCTCCTGCTCTTGCAACACACACTTCTGTACTTGCAATCGTCACCGCGCCTCTCGAGACGCTCACTAAAACTATGAGCAAAACGCAAGAACCTGAGTTGGTAATTAAATACGTGTGCCTCATCCTCCGATATGTGTCGCATCGGAAAGAAAAAAAAAAAAACGCGAAGCTAACGACAAACAGAGGACGGAGCCGTCAAAGACAAAAGCACTGTGGTTGGCCCACAGAACTTTGGAAATCCTTACAACAATAACAATTAAGGCTTTCGTGAAGGCAGATCCAACTGAATCATTATAAGACATTAGAATTACTGTCCGTAATTATATTAATCAGGCTAACGTGATGCCTGAACCTCAAACCCATATCGCCAGCTGGTCACTACGTAAACACTCAACCTTCAACAGAAAATGGAGTTTAGTATAGACTTGCATAATCTCATTAACAACTAAAAGGATCTATAAATACAATCGAAATAACTGAATTTAATCTACGGAATGAAGAACAAAAATAGAAAGAAAAACCGAGAAACTTATTTATATATATATATCAACGAGCAAAAGAAAAAGTGAGGAACACTTACAATAAATTTCTATAACCATCGGAACGACGTCTACTCGAGCCTCGCTTCGTCTTACGAGAGGCGGGTAAAAAAAAAAAATCAACTTATGAGGACTAATTGCCACCGTCTCACACTATTTTTTAAACTTTTTAAATCTAACAAATTCGGCGCACCGCATAGTTCAGCTACCCTCCGCTCTATAATTGGTTAATCAAAGTCATGACAAATTTGTTCAATTCACTGCGCAGGCGCAGTTGGGTAATATATATATATATACATTACGTTATTGACCATATCCGTTTCCATGCGGAACTCTTGGGGAATGCGACGCCTGGAATCAATGTGAAACTTATTTCTCTCTCAAGGCTTCGGCTGGGTGGCGGTAACGGGTGCGTGCGTGTAAATATCGATCGTATTCATTTATAAGCTTTCCTGCGTACCTTTCCTCTCTATTTTGGCGCTCGACAATTTTTCCGCTGTTCTAGCAACCATATAAATTCATTTCAAGGTCAATAAATAATACTATGAGACGAAGCTAATATGTACGTTTATTAATCTCGCACAATTCATATATTCTCCGTTATTACCAACATTAATTATTTACTGACTGCGATTTTGCTTTTGTTATCAATGTGCCTAACGAGAGAGTAGGTAATTCTTTCGCCACCGCCATTCCTCGCTAACGCGTAGGAGAACGCGTTACATTAATTAGGTAAGCCGTCTCTGAAATACGAGCGTTCCGACCGAACCCTCAAAAATAAAACGCTAGCGCCGCAGGATTTACGTCGCTAATTTTGGGAGACTCGGGCGTACGACAACTTCGGCTGCGTGATAAATCACAGGCGACGCACAACGGACAGGTGCGAGTCATACGGCTGGCACACCTGCCAGTCCTCCTCACTCCTCCTCCTCCTACGTCAACACTGACGCTCCCTCCAAGTTCTTAACACGCTGAAAGAAAGCCACATTAAAATGTTGGGACGGAGAAGAGGCGGGGCTTCCACGCAAAATTTGACGTACCCTACACAAATAAATGTCTCTCGCGCCAGAACAAGCAAATATAAGTGGCGAGATGAGCATCGATTGAAGCTGAGAGGAGGAGATGAAGTGCGGTGTGTGCAAGACGTGGGCAATAGGGGAGATAGATACGCGGCTGACGCATCACGCCCGCCCGCCAGCGCGCGATGTGGTTTAAGATATTCCTGTATCTGTTTTGTGGGTGTGTCACGGGCGACGTGAAGATGGCCCGCTGACTCACGCTAGGACGAAGACAGCAAAACGAGACTACGGAGCTGATAAAACCCCGAAGGAAACAGGTGAGTAAGAAGGAAGTATAAATTCAAATCTTTTTAAACCTTTTGGTATAAACCTGAACGGCTGAGTCAGACGACGTCCTCCTCCTACGTCCGCCAGCGATGGTACCAGACCCACCGGGTTTACCGGCACTTCCCGACTCCTCGTGTATATATATATATATATATATATATATATATATATACAAGACTTGAGAGTAATTTGAGCTCGACAGCAGGACCCTTGCGTATGATGCCAGGTAAAAAAAAAAAAAAAACAGTTATACACTCGCGTCGTGCTCAGAGGGTCGTACCGTCGTGCCCAATGGGTCGTCCTGTCGTGCCCAAGGAGGTTAGCAACTTAAAAAGAAAACGCACAACGAGAATACAAGATAAATATACTCCCCCTGAAGTGTGTTTACAAGGACGGGCGCATCAGGAACATCGGGACAGATGGATGCAGCGACTCCGCCCGCAACCCCGGGTAATCCATAACTCACGGACAGCCCGCCGTCCCAAATTAATCACAGGTAAAGCGCCGGGTGATGAATGGCTTCAGCCCTGGCAACGGATGGCTCTGACTCACACCCACCAACACCGGAGTCGTGTATAAATCCCGAAGAATTTGTCGCGCTCCCCTTTCTCTAAATCACCGAAGGCCTTCGACGAGGAGGGTCTTCTTCTGCTGCTGCTGTTACAACACGTGCGTCGACGTTATCGTTCAGCCTCTCTATAAACACAGAGGCCTCCCAGTCGACGCGATGGGAGGGGAGGGGGGGGGTGGGGGATCTCTCGCTCATTTCGAAACGCCTTCAGCGTTGGAGAAACTTGGGGGTGGTGGGGGGGGGGAGGGGGTCGTCTGGCCTCCAAGAATCTCCAGCAGTCAGGAGACGAGAGGCCAGCAGACCGTCCTATACTCCAAAACTGGCCGGCGGGCCCCACAGTGAGAACATAAGCCGCTGGGGCTACAGGCAGAGAGATATCTAGCTCGCGATGCTGATGGGGCAGGTGTGTGTGTGTGTGTGTGTGTGTGTGTGTGTGTGTGTGTGTGTGTGTGTGTGTGTGTATGTACATTGAGGAGTACAACCCCTGTACATCCCGACGGACGAGTGCATGCCATACCTGGACACCCAGTGATCAGTGTGTACAGGTCACCAGTCTTGTTCCACACGAGAATTCCACACTCTCTCTCTTTTTTGACTTTTCGTAATACAGTATAAGTGAGAAAAGCTGATCCGATCTGCGGAAGTTATCTGAGGCGTGCATGCTCGTAAGATTCACAGCACGAGAGCCTCTGTGAGGTGTCCAACACCTTTCTGGTCGACCAAACGACTCAACCCAGCATACTGAGCTACGGGGGTAGAATAGACCCACGAAGACCGCACCTGGTATTAATCCATGTTATTTCCCCTTCCACCAACATCGAAGTGAGATCCAAGATAACCTTAAAAATAAGAAAATAATAAGAACTGCCAAACATACTGGTCATTAAGCCTGTGGGCACTGGTTAATTACGCGCAACGAATCAAAATCTTATAACTGCATATGTGACATTCAGGTATCTATTACGACAGGTGTGCTGCACCCATACACCACACACACACCGACCAGCTGTCCTCCACACATCTGTACACACCTCATTCGAACAGCTCACACCTGTTCACACTTCGTATGAGCACAGCACACCTGTGCGTACATGATACCAACACTACACACCTAACGCGATGAATGCACCCCAGTAAACACACATCTGGTACGAGTACACCACACCTGCACGCACCTGACACGTGTACCGCACACCTATACACACCTGATACCCGTCCTGTACACACACGCGTATATACCTGTCAGGCGCAGGACCGCAGCATGACCTCAAAGACACGCAAACATTTAAGACACCCTCTCCAGGCTTCTTGAGATCTTTGCTGGCTGTTAGGCACAAAAATATTTATCCCCCACACGTTATCTCGCTTCTGTTTATCTCCTTAACTCGCCCACAAATTCCCCACGTCCTGTCTACCACCTTCACGTTTTACTCCCCACAATATCTGCATATTTCGCCATCCCTGTCTACACTATTTTTTTTTTCCCCCACCTCCCATCCTCAACGTTTCCCCACAGACAATATTCATAAATTACACCGCCCTGTGTGTACGTACGCGTGTCGTCCTCTCCACCCCTTTGGTAATACGTTTCCATACCCGTCTGCACTTGGCAGCGCTGCCCAGCCCATCACAAACAAAATAATATCATCAGCAACAAACCAGTGGAAGAGGGTGCAGTATCTTCCAAACAATTTCTTCGACAAGCAATTTCTTCTCGTCGTCTTATCTCCAACATAAACAGGGCACAAGGAAAACTCCCCTTGAGTTTATAGAACGACCCCCCTTTCCTCCCTACCTAAATCGCTCCTTAAATCCCCTCATCTCTTTAATCATTACTCTTTTCTTCTTTTAGGGAACACGATGACGCGCGAGCTAAAATAGGAGACGCACCGGCGCCTATCAACCAAAACTTCTGAGCTAGACTAAAGACGTTTATTTCTCCCCCAAATGGCGGGAAATGACGCGATTAAAGCCCGCCAGAGGGGCCGTTACTACGAGGGAGGGTGACCCACTGACAGTCTACATGGGGAGTGAACACGATTGGTGAGAGGTGAGGAGGAGGAGGAGGCTGCTCCGTGCGTGGCACGGGAGGTCAGGTCGCTGGTGACGCAAGCAGAGGAGGTCAAGCAAGCAAGAGAAGGATGACGCTGAGACACACACACACACACACACACACACACACACACACACACACACAAACACAAGATCAGCAAAAGCCCTCCCAAGGGTCGGACCAGAATAGATTCCGAATCGTCCTGGGCGAGGCAGCCGGCCCACGGTCAATTCAGCTGTTCATCCTCGCCTCGGGGGCTGGTCTACGAATGGACGCCTGGATACGTATATAGACACAATACGTGTATAAGGTTACGAGGTGGTACGAGGGAACGGAGTGGATGTCTGGCAGTCGCAAGCAACAGCAGGGAGGTGTCAAGGGCGGGGCTTTGACACGACATTTAAATACCAGGCCAAAGGCCAGGCCATAATGCTTCGGGAGTCGTCCCATCGTGACGAGGGGGCTCGTGCCGTCGTGCATAAAGGGGGAGGGGGAGGGTGGTTAACTGTACACGGTAGAGACAATAACAGGACACAAAACGACGTAACGACTACGCATACTTACATACATAGGTGTGGCAGACCGTGTGTTTCGTGGGGGTGTGAACAAACACACACACACCACATCTCGAGAGTGTGTGCGCGTGCGTTCACCACACTTACCACAGACGCTCTCTTTGCGTCGTGACGAAAGCAAACTTACCTGCGGGTGAGGAAAAAAAATTACCAATGTTAATATTACATTTAACACAAATGTTAATATTACATTTAACACAGTGTTACTAATACATGCTGAATATTCATATAGAGGTATTTATTACCCTAAATTCAAGAAGAGAGAGAGAGAGAGAGAGAGAGAGAGAGAGAGAGAGAGAGAGAGAATGAATAATTTCATTTCAAAAAGAGGGTAAACGTAACCTGTCACAAACTTCGATCTGTCCCGGTATCCCCGGCATTACTATTTCATTGTGAATCCCATGCTCCATCCTGCGAGCGGTAGCGCAAAATGGACTACACAGGTCACAAAGGTTCTTTCTATATTTTGTCTGACCAGCGCACACTGGGATCCCGTTCAAACAGGTATACCACACAAAAAAATACATAAATAAATCTATCAATACATATAATGTTAACTGAGCCAGTTGTAATAAATAAGTCTTCATGAACTACTGCACAAATGACAGATGCTGAAGCCGAGGCTGTGCAAGAGAAACGAACAAGTTGACAACTACGTCATCAAACAGGTACGTAAACACATACAGAAAATACAACTGAAATGAAATTACAAATGAAGGCATTACTGAGCATCATACCACCGTGATAACACACCACGAGAAAACGATTAAAAGTATATAAAGTAGCAGCTTTACCAGACTCATAATGTGACTCTATCCTACTAAGGACTAAGAACACCTCCTCTTTTATTACAACAGAATACATCCTCTCCCGTTCGACCCTCCATAGACCTCCACGGCAGTGAACCACTAAATAGTATAACCCGCAGTCAACCCACCTCCAGGTAAACCCACACACACACACACACTTTATAAATATATACATATATATAAAGTAAGAGAGAGAGGGGGCGCGAGGGAGAACCCCTATTACTGAAGACACACGATGACAGCTTCAGTCAGGACGCATTACCCACTGCCCCCGCACACACACACACACACACACACACACACACACCTTCCCTACCTCTCCCCAACCCACCCACACTGCATATGCAGACCATAAAACCTGAATCGCTCTTGTCAAAACATTCCTTTTCCCTACTACACAACACCCCCGTCTCCATCTTAACATATGTAGATCAGGAAGGAATTTAGATTCCTGCCACCCGTCCTTCCCCTCTCCACCTCGTTCGTTACACAGTCTTCTGCGCAGTTCCTTGCTCCTTAAGTCATCAGCCAGTCGCAACACGTAGCGATCTACTTTTTGATTTCTTGTCGAAGTCACTAATGGAATTCAAATACATTTTTTTTGACTCGCTCAGTTGCCCTCATAACTCCACGAGAAGGAAGGCAATGTATATCAACTTCCTCAAACACGATGATAGTCAAAAACAAGAATATATATATATATATATATATATATATATATATATATATATATATATAACAATGTCCTTCAACAGCATGGATTCGAACCGCTAACATTTGCGTGGGAGATGGGTACGCTAGCCACCAATCTATGGAGCCAATACATACCATGTATATCATACAGATCACTAGATCATGCAGTACATGATCTCGTAAGCTGTCAAATCTATACTGAATTCAACAACTTGATACCTGCGCCATCAGCATATACAAACTGGTTAAGCTGCTTACGAGACACTCCCAACAATTTCTCTCGCTGGCATTGCCAATTTCCTCCCGGCGTGTGACGTATGAACCCATTCTAGTTCGGAACGTTCGTTCTGGAGAAAATACTGCAAGTTATATGCTGTCCAATAACACACGTTTTGCGACAGTTAACAAGGGCAAGGCATAAGGCAAAATAAGAAAAAGAAAAAAAATTTTCAGACCATAAATCATACCAGAGTTGTATGAGACTTTGAAGTATGATGGTATAAAAGAATAATAAAGATGTATTGGGCTTTACAAAGCAAAGTAAGTAAAAGTACAACAGAATTGGATTAAGACTATAAAACAACGTACTTAAAAAGCATAATAGAGTCGTATGAAATCATCAGTAGCTTCTCGAGATACGAGATGATGCCATCAAGGTATGATGCATCATCCGTAATTCTCCATTCAGCTCATGGGAAAAAGAAAAATCAAAATCATGATCTTGGTGTAAATTCGAGGGGGGAGGTGGGGGAGGGGGAATCCATTACCTGCTGTTATTACGAGAAGAAAATTTTTTAATCGAGATGACGTTCAGCGACGTCACAAGCGACGCACGAGTTCGCGTAATTAATTCGTGCCAAAAAAAAGAAAAAAGGAAAAACACCCACACACACACACACTAATTACTAATCTCGCGAAATCAACGAGTCTAATGAGCTCGACCTTCCGGGTCGGATCCCCTCATCTTTTTAGCGAACTGACGACGCACTGGCCTCCGGCGAAGAGAGGGAGGGATTCCGCCTAGGAATCATCAACCGATGGACAACGTGCGGATGACGGCAAGTCTCACTCAACTGGCGGTGCGAGGAGTTGAATGGTTTGACGTAGTAATAATACTTGCAACCCAAACGTCTCGTCGAGAACAGTAGGAAGCGGAAATTAAATGTTAGCATTTATGTTCCGCGGCTTTCACGTCTTGTCTCACTATTTCTTTAACGATGATTAAGAAAAAAAAAGAAAAACCTTTATCGTCTATAAAACAAATAACTATACTCAGTAATATTCATAAAGTAATAAAACATCACGTGGCATCCTGGGACACTTAAATTTTGTTTAATATCCGTTCTGGCTATACATTTTTTTCTTTCATTCCCTCCCATTTTCCAATTATGGGGAATACACTCCCTAGATGGCGTTGATGGGTCTGGCGGCACGACTTCCAACTCTCTCTCGTCCCGAGAACACACACACACACACACACACACACACGGCTCAGCCAGCGCTTACGACGACCCCTTCCCCCCAAGAGCTCTTGAATGAATTACCCCCTGTACTAAACCCCGAAGCCAGAACAATATCGCCTGCAAGGGCACGCACGGGGAGAGAATTCGAACTCGTACCAAATAGCTGTCGAGAAATAGCCAGTGGCGTTATCTCGATGTGTATGTGTGTGTGTGTGAGAGAGGGGGCTAAAGACATTTCCATTCATGCGGTGTTTGCCCCGGCTGGCTCGCTGGTGTGTGTCTGTGTGTGCGAGTGTGTGTGTCAGAGAGGACCCGCTGGGCAGGCAGCCACGGAGGGTATACTCAGTTAATGAAATAAGCGCAGCGATGGCAGCCCTCCAAGTGCTACAGGGATAATGTTATTAAGAGAGGCGACACCTGTTTATACATCCATAGTTTATTTATATCGTTACGTACAGCCCTCAAGCCAAACCTTATGAGTGTATACTCATTTCTCAGTCCTCACTCCCGTTACATATATATATATATATATATATATGCAAGCCAGGCTCGCAAGCTACAATAGAGAGAGAGAGAGAGACACACGTAGCGAAACAACGATCAACCCTGACCTGTCCATAACGAGGGTCACCTGCAACGGACTTCTTCCAGCGTCGGAATCGAGCCAATGGAGAGTTCCAATTTTATTTACGTCTTCGGGGAGTGAGTGGGGGTGGGATGATGATGATGATGATGATGGCACGTCACCAAGAGGGATGATAAAATGTCTTTTTAGAAGGGGGGAGCGGGAGGGGCGGGCGGGCAAGAGAGTTCAGTGGGTCCTAACGGCTTATTTCTATACGTGGGGAAGTGCGTCATTGCACTCAATCAATTTGCCACGTTCATGTTTTTTTTTTTTAACCTGCCGCCCACGTCGACCGCGCGCTGCTGCCAGTCTCCCCTAACAAATGGAATAAAATCATTCCCAAGCACCGGACATTTCACATGCGCAACTTCATAATGCGGGGATGTTTTTTTAGCTCGGCGGTAAACGTGGCTGGAATGTAACCGATACGAATGTTTAACGTTGGGGGGGAGGGGGAGGGAAGGGGACTTAACGAGTGTCAACAGTGCACGTCCAAGTCATTAATGAGACCCCTCAAAGAGCCTGGGTGTCATTAATTGTGAAAAAATATATATATTAGCTACGTAAAGTAATGACCTGAACTTAGAGGGTCCGTGGAGCCGAAATTCACAAAACTGGGGTCCGAAGAGGTGAGGAATCACGAAGCCAATAAGAAGGTAAGAGAAAAAGCAGCTGGCTATGTACCCTCAGGAACTAAGAAAGAAAATAACTATGGATCCCTAGAGACGGAATGGGGGTCCGTGAGGTCCGCACCCACGCAAAGGGGCCACCATTATCCAACGTTCATTCTCTTGGAAAGGAGGAGCCGCTGCCACCCGTCTGCCTCAGGGCGAACCCTCCTTCTTCTCCTTCCTCCTGAAGACCAGGCACACCGCGCCCCCTACCACCGCATCTCCAATGCCGGTACCAGAGGGCAGTTGCAGGGGTCCCGGAAGACTCCTTCATCGACTGTTATACTCGTCTGAGCGACCGTGTCGTACTTGGATGAAGAGACAGACAGTGTGATATACCCGTCTCAGAAAGATTTGTCATACTTCTCTCAGACGCCGTCAGATGCGTCTGATACGCAGCTTCATACTAGCGTTTGAGACCGTGCCACACTCGTCTCGCCTGCTCACCTAGCTGAAGCGGAGTGTACTGCTGTACACTTTTCGAGTACAGTCTGACTTGACAAGTTCACCTGAAGCTTTACCCATAATGACAGCTTTGGTCTGCAGTCAAGCCAGTCTCTGATCAACGACGAAATAAACCAAAAGAAAAAAGTATGCCTGTTCGTTTTAAAGCATATAACGAAGAAAATACATCCGCTCTCTAAGCGCAATGAATGTAAGCAGAACGTGTACGTACGTGGGTTAAAGTTATGGGTACCACGCTGAGGAATGCTCACCACCGCGCGTGAGACCCACTTATCTAAGAGTGTGATGGACGATGTGGAAGACGATGAACATAAACATATCGCCTCTCAGTACAGGGTGGTAAATATACTCGGGGGTGTCCTCCCGTCCCAAAGACCCTCCCTCCGTAAACCTCCTCCTTCCCTATTCATCACAGGCCACAGTGAGCCGTCTTATCGCGCCTTGGTCGGTGCGACAAGCGTCGCGCGTGTTGCCGAGCTGCCAAAGGCGACGGACGACGCTTCGCGAGCGGTGCGGTGCATACTCGAACCTGCTGAACGCGCGCGCGTAACTCCTCACAACCAGGCCATAACCGCCTCTCACCTCGCAAGGACCACGCCCGTAACTCAGCGAGGGGCGTGGTGGCGTGGAGGAGGACCTGACATGCCGAAGCGATTGAACAGATCCTAACTCAAAAGTCCTGCGCGTCTTCAGATAACTTCAGTGTGATTGATCCTCAAAGCTTGCTAATAAGATAAACTGTAACAAGAGATAAACTGAAGTACCGACACCATAATCAACAAGATAATTAATCGTAAGTGACTCGTTACCATAACAGAAAGAGTGATGATTTTAGTCTACAGTCTTGTGGATGACTAACACCATGTAACCTCCTCCACCTTCAAGTCGTCGGTAACTGGCGTGGAACACGCGCGGGCTGCCGCAGCCGCAGACTCAATGACCGCACCAACATGCCGTCATCTAGATCCACAAACGACGATCGACAAAACATTTTCTCCCGCTCAGAGTTGACGTAGGTGTGTCTGCTACCTAATCAAAGGCGAATTGCGCCCCCTTTTTCCCAACCTTCCAGATTTAGGATCGCAGCGGATCTTCCCACCTCTGTCCTACGATCCAACAGCCTGTGGCTTATTCGCGGACTGCTGGCATCCTTAGAAATCGACGACATACGCCAAAAAACGTCGGCTCTAGGTACTGCACTCATGACCACATTAAAACGCTACGTATTCTTCTCAAGTCCAAGGCACCATCTCTACAATGTCATCCCTCCCTCCAAGCCCCTTTTCCGTACGTGCAAGAAGTGAAATGACGAGAGAAATCGGTGGCTGTAGCCTCCTAAGGACCCGCCACCCTCCTCCGCCAGGCATGTGGTCACACCTCACCAGCGTGATTAATGCTCCCCAAAGGCACCCAGCTGAAGACGTGGGCGCGGGAGTACCATGTCCGCAGACCATGAAGTTATACGACCGATTCTCCCACGTCCCTGACACGCCCGCCCTCTGATGTGGTACGCACCAGTAGGTCTACAACCTCCTCCTCCTCCTTTATTACACCCCGCCCCGCCCTCACCTCCCCCCACCCCGGGATGACTAAGCTCCCCTCCCCTTCTCTTCCATACAGGCCCTGTAAAATTCCCCCTGAGCACACATCCCCTCCATGCGAGTCCTCGCGGAGAGAAAAAGGGATTTTCGATACGGATTTTTTCTTCTCTCTCTCTCTCTCGCACCTTGAGAATGAGTATTGGAAAATCCTCAAGAATGACCGCCCTCAGGACTCTGTGTGTGTGTGTGTGTGTGTGTGTAATCGTATAATTGCTCTCCTCTCTTCCCTCCATCCGGAAGAAGTTCAGATCCTATAGAAACTGGACAGATTTCATTAAGAACTAAAGCTACAGCTGTATATAATAAACAGGTGTGTTTAATATCGAGTCCTTTTCCTTCGATCAATTTCGCAATAGCAATAATTACAAGGCGGCAATACAAAAAGTATTAAATCCAGGACACTGGGATGGTGGTGTACAGAGAGAACTATTCAAAAACGTAATGGCTTTATTGTTTTACTGTGAGCGACGTATTTAATGAGAGTTATCGCGATGGCAAAGATGCCTTCAACTCCCTCCTGGTTCTTCTTCCCTCTTCCCTCCTCTCCTCCGTCCTCCTCATCCTCTTCCACAGGCAACATTCCTATGGCGTGGACGGCAGGAGGAGACCTCACTAGCCAGTCTTCCATTGACGTCGGGAAGAAAAAAAAAAAATTGTTTCATTACTCAGAGACGAACGAAGACACAAGGCGGTTCCGCCCCAAACAGTTGGTCCGGTCTGGTCTGGTCTGGGGCCGCCGCCACGCGATCAATACACGTGAACGCGCAACTCCTGTTATATGCCTTCGGAAAAAAGACTTTTTTTCCACTTCTCTTTTGACACCTTCTGCACAGAGGTGTTCAGTATACCTACTGCACAATTAGCACCTCATCATAAAGTCACCAGACTGTCATGTCAGTAGGACCACGAACATCAGAAGGGAAAGTCAGGAACATATTTTTGTTTTGAGTGAATGTCTACCGAGACTGATTCACACGTCCTCCTTCGTAGCTAAGCCAAGAGGCAAATATCAAGGCCCAAATTCAGAACGAAAGAGACCAAACTGAGAAATTCCGATACGGTCCAAATTCATTATAAAAAAAATGTAATAATACAGATGAGGCGAGGCGAGGCGAGGCGAGGGAGGGATGCATGCCTGGACGTCGAACCCTGTCCTCTTGTGTAGTTAGCCCCTCTCCTCACCTACATACATACAACCCATCACAAGGGCAGCACCCTCGCTGCAGGGCTCTGGGGTGGCTCACAGGGTGATCCATTTTCAGGGTAGGAGGGGAAAAGGGGCACACACACACACACACACACACACACACACACACACACACACACACACACACACACACACACACACACACGGTATATACTACAATTCCTCTGTGTGGTGGGGTGGAGGGTGGCTCATCTGAAAGAAAAAGATATGTTTTCGATATATCAAAGTAATACATTCTAAAAAAAGAATATACTCCTGTGTTAGACACACTCACAAAATATATCAAGAATAAAACCATTACGGTTCCTCGCTGAATAAATACGATGACAGTTAGTATGTCGTCAGTTTAGGGTGATGTTACCCCAACCGGGGCGATCAACAAGTCGGACCTGAGTGAGATAAGTTCTAATAATAATCGTGATCTCTGAACTTCATTAAGGCCGTGTTGGATGTTAGGGAGGGGGGGGGGGGAGAGAAGAGAGAGACGTGGCAGGCACACCCAGGTAACCAGGTCAAGTGTCTCCCCCACTAAACCCCTAACCCCCCCCCCTCCCCTCTCATCCACCTACTCACCCACACGCCCGCCCGCCCACTCACCGGCCCACCACCTCCTTGACCCACGACCCTCCCTCCTCCCCATCACTTAAACATCTACGCCTCCCGACATCACATCATCACTTTTTCCGTCCCATGAACTGATGGTAAGAAACTGGGAGAGCAGGAGTGTACTTTTTAAGACCAGTGACCGGTTGTTTTTCCACCCCACGAATCCTGAAGGAGGAGGCGCCCTTCGCATGGCGTTCAGTCAAACCTGCCGGCAGTGGGCTGAGTAGCCGTCCACTCCTGAAATTTTTTATGCTAATTTCCCTGACGCTTCCTTGATCATTCTGATCCTTCCCGTAAGAGTAACATCACCGCTCTCGAAGTGTATCTAATTCCCACTGTCTTTAACCAGTCTGTGGTGTTACCGGACTCATCCCCCCCCCCTCCCCTCGCATGCCTGTGTTTCCACCGCGAGTGAAATAGAAATAAAAAAAAAAAGTCACCTTCGACGAAGGAAGACGTATGGTCGTCAGCTGCTAACACAACGGAGCGCGCACAGTCTAGTCAAAGAACTCATCACTCCAGAGAGTGAGTCCCGCCATGTCCCCCCGGTGCTGGAAGCGGCGGCAGCATGCGCGGCGCTCACTCTTGGAGCCGCTGGAGCTCCCTGGAAAAATAAGTCACGGAGTAACTCCAAGGACCCCTTTTTCAAGGAGAGGGAGGTCCTGTACCGTAACGGAGTCCTTCGGTTCCCAGACCTTGACTACGGAGGGAAGAAAAATCTTTAAAGACATTTTCTTGAAGCACCATTTAATACTCGTCAGGCGCACCACGTGAAGAGTAACGGAACTGCCTCCCAAAACTCCCTCCAACCCCACACAACCAGGCACCCAACGGCCTCCAAACCTCCCTCCAACCCCAAAGCCAGACTCCAACAGCCTCCTAACCTCTCTCCAACCCCTCAACCATATCCCAATAGCCTCCAAACCTCCCTCCAACCCCACACAACCAGACCCCCAACACCCTCCAAACCTCCTTCCAACCCCACGCAACCAAGACCCCGTGATTGGCCCAAGAACCAGGTTCCCCTCCGCAGGATTTCCAGAAACTCGAGGGCAGTCGCTGCCGGCGGCAGGCGGCCTCGACCACTCAGAAGTGGAGGATGATCTAATGGGTCGAGCCTCCCCGATAACATTTCAGAGCGAGGGTGAGAAACCAACTCGGGGCGTGACGCAAGGGGGGGGGGGAGGGGGGGGGGCCCCGGCCTGGCAGGCAACCTTGGTGGCGTCACGACTGGCCGGCTGATCCGCTGATGACGAAGGTCTGGTCTTCGAGTCTCCTTCAAGACTGTCTGTTTACGGACCAACGGCTTGTAACAGGGACTGCTGAACTGACACACGATGATTACACTGACTACATAATCACCCTTAAACACACTACTACTCTCAAAACATTGTTTATAAGCCAGTGAAGCAGTTCAGACGAGGAATCAAAAAAATTTAGACGCAAAACGCCCAGGAAAATGTTTGCGGTAACGGGAGACGTGTGGCTGGAGTTTTACTGTTGCGGACTCACTGTTGCAGGGGAAGGCTGGCAGCCAGAGTGTAGCTGCTGTTGTTGAAGAGGATAGGAAGCCGGTATGTGTTGCGCTGGTCATTCTAAAGGTCGAGGAGGCGGCATTGCTAGTCGCTCTTGTTTGGGGAAAGTGGCGTAATTGTATTCTTACTGTGAGATAGATATTCAGCAGCAGTTTTAAGAACGTTGGAGACGTGGGCCGACAGCTGTTGCTTGGGCGGCGTAGATCAGTGCCTCTGATGCTGTAGACGACATAAACGGCTAAAGTCTTACTGTTTCCTGTTGGGAGGTGCGGCAAGGGTGCCACCGTTGCTGTCGAAGTGGCACGTGTTTGTATTGTGGTGGGGTGGCACGTGGCAAGCCAGCTCTACATGACAACCTGGTTGGTGGGCATTTCTTTTCCCAGCACGAACAAGGTACGTGTAAAGCAGAGGGTTTTTTGTCTGTCCTTGAGAAAGAAACAACAGTTGGACTGTCAAGGGGTGGCGCTGGCAAGCCTAGACCGTCAAGTGCTGGAGGGTTGAGGTTGAGGGTGGCAAGCCTATACTGTCAAGTACTGGAGGAGCTGGCAAGCCCAAACTGTCGAGTTTTGGAAGCTAGAGCTGACAATCCTAAGCTGCCAGGCGCTTAAAGCTGAGGCTGGCAAGCTTAAACCGTCGAGTGTTGGGGCAGCTGGCAAGCATAAACCGCCAAGTTCTTAAAGCTGAGGCTGGCAAGCTTAAACTATTAAATGTTGGAGGAGCTGGCAAGTCCAAACTGTAGAGTGTTGGAGGCTAGACGAGGCATAAAGCGTACCAAACCCAGAACCAGGATGCAACGCCGTGTTCAGAATCAGACATATTAACGGATAAAGTAATAACCGTGTGTTGGGGAGAGTGGAGTGGTCTGTGTGACGGTTGCTGTTGACGACGGTGGTGTTGGTGGAAGCAGTGGTTGTGGTGGTGGTAGTGGGTGAATTAGTGTTGGGGGGGAAGAGGGGGGGGGAAGAGGGGGGGGGTGGCTGGCGGTCATCACGAAGCCCCGGCACCCTTGGTTATGATGGAGAACTTAATAATCGGGCAAGGGGGTTGTATGTACATACGCTTCTTGCCGGGAAATGCTGGAGGGAGAGGATAATTATCCCAGCCCTAACTCCGCTCTCCCCTTCTTTTCCTGCTCTGGGATATCCCGGTGCGGGGCTAATGCCCATCTATCCCCGGGATATATCACGCCAGGCGAGCCGCTGCGCCTTTGGCGTCTCAAAGCAACAGCTTTACGTAAACACGGGAATATATATTGACCAGCTGAGCTATTCTTATCCGGCGGTGCATTCGTGCAGGGGTCACGGAGGCAGGGCCCAAGGTTCTGGGAGAGGCAAAAAAAGGTACAGGGTTCACGGAAGCAAAAGAGGTACAGGGTTCAATAGGTTCGTGGGTCGGGGAGGCGAGGAAAAATGCCCAGGGTTCGAAGCGACGGAACGAAGAGGAGCAAGTCTTAGCAGCATAACCAGGAGGAACCACAGAAGGGAAAAATCATAGCTATACGACGCTACACAACAACTGCCTCTTTACGCCGTCTTACCTACACTACACGCCCGCTGTCTGTCTGTCTCGCCTTCTTACCTACACTACACGCCTGGTGCCTCCGTAACACGCCTCCTGCCCACGACACCTGCGTGTCATCGGCACGCACAATGAAGTGCTTCGCACGTGAGTGGTGAAGCATCCCAAGCCCTCGGGGGTTTCACATGACTCTCCGACTCGGATTACGTGAAAACGAAACGCTTGTCTGTTTCCATCACGCCATCTAGAAATTACTTAACAAAGAACGTAAACACCTTGCACTCACACCCTACCCCCACACACACACACCTTACACCTCAAATCACCTTTCACAAACTCGTTTACCATCCACGGGTTGAGTCTGGGACCAGAGACTCTTTGAGGCCGCACATCACGCTGAAAAAAGGAAATGACTTTTCGAGCGCAAAACTTTAGTCGAAGAGATTTCCACGATCCTTCCTGTCGAGGCTCGAAAAGATATTTCTCCCATCCTGATTAACATCCTCTTGGGTGATTTCAGTCGTTCGCACTAGCTCTCATCCCTGAGAGAGTCGCCAAGGTTTGAGAACGATCTTGACCCATTTCCTACTAGAGTCGACCATTTTCGCTCGTCTTGAAGGGGTGATGTTTAGAGACTCATCCCCCCTCCCCCCCCCCCTTCCCGGGGGCAGTAGTCTGGTCTCGAGGGTGTTTAAAGTGCCCTCTCTCTCTCTCTCTCTCTCTCTCTCTCTCGCCGCGAAGGTTCACAAAAATCCCACCCGACCGTCTCCGCAGGAGAACCAACGGGGCAGCAGTCGAAATCCCAGCACCGTTGACGAGGAAATGCGTCCTCATGCCCCTCCGTGCACTCTCCTCTCGTTTTAAGCTTCCAGTTCCACGCATCCCTCCCTTCTTGTCCTGGACTCCCTCCTGGTGTCGAAGAACTGTTCTCTCTGTGTACGACGCCTCCTTCGCGGCCTCTTGGAAATCTGTGTATATTCGCGTCTCCCCTTAACTCTCTTCCTCCTTCCAGTCCTGGTATGGGTTTGGGGTTCCCCCATCCTCTTCTCCCCGTAGCTCAGCACAGTTCGTTGTGCCTTCTTAGGCCCCTCTCCTGCGGCTGCACCATCTGCGCTCCTCGAATGAGGAGACCAGGGCTCTGTTGAGGCATATGCCAGCGAAACTCTACGCCTTGTGAGTGTGTATGTGTGTGTGTGTACATCTCTCTGAATATTCTCGCCGTCCGCTGAACGCGAAGGCAAATCTTGACACCGACCAATGCGAGGAAAAATATGACAATGAAACTGGGATGAGAGACCAGGGGGGCCCCTCACAGGTGACAACACTCAACACATAAAACACACACACACACACACACACACACACACACACACACACACACACGCACGCACGCACGCACGCACGCACAGACAAACACAACCGTATTCATAGACTGTTAAGCTTTCCTTACCTCATCATCAATATGGCGGTAACACCAAATACCACATCTGACATGACATCACGTGAGGCAAGCCGCTTTAGCAACGGCTGTGGTGTGGCCACAGGTGGCCCACAGCACCATCACGCACTCTAAATATATACAGGGTTAAGAGACAGGGGACAACACGAGTGTCGAACTCTTTCTCTCCCTCCCTCCAAACCACGCAAATAATAACTAAATCACACACTTCAACCTGACCCCCTCCCATCACCCACACACACTCATCAACATGACCCACTACGACCCACACACTCATTCACCTGACCCACAATTAACCACACATTCACCAACCTGACCCACCGCCAACGACATACTCACCAACCTGATGCATCACTACCCATAGACTCTAAACACACTCATCAACCTGACCCCCCCCCCCCCCCCCCCCCCCCCCCCCCCCCCCCCCCCCCC
>JAYMFT010369173.1:0-21867 GCA_038088735.1 Panulirus argus
TATATATATAAATGATATATATATATATATATATATATATATAAGAACATAAGAAGTGAGGCCTATTGGCCAATGCTAGGCAGGTCCTGAGTCTGTCCACCCTACAACCAACCGATTGATCCCATAAACACATCCAACCTTGGTTTAAAGCTACCTAAAGACCTAGCTTCCACTACTGTACCTGGCAATTTATTCCATAAATCTGTTACCCTATTCCCGAACCAATAGTTACCCACATCCGACCTGAATCAATATCTTTCTAATTTAAATCCATTATTTCTTGTTCTCTCTAATGGCGCCATTCAAAGAACCTTGTTCATGTTACTTTTATTAATGCCCTTAACCAAATAAAAACTTCAACCATATCCCTTCTAGCCTTCCTCCTCTTAAGTGAGTGTAAATTCAGCCTTTTCAACTTTTCTTCATAAGTGAGGTTTCTAATTCTAGGGATCATTTTTGTCATTCGCCTTTGTACTCTCTCTAAACAATCTATCAACTGCATAGTATGGAGCCCAAAACTGTACCACATAATCCAAATGTGGTCTCACCAACGCATGATAAGGTTGCAATAATACTCAGTTTTATTGCTAACAGTCCTATTAATGAACCCTAACATCCTATAAGCCTTTTTACGAATTGTAATACATTGTTGCCGCGGCTTAAGATCTTTGCTCACCAACACTCCTAAATCTCTTTCGCATTGTTTTACCAATATTAATATTGTCCACTTTGTAATTAGTGTTCCTGTCTTTACCCCACACAAATTGCTTTGCATTTATCTATATTGAATTCCATCTTCCATGCAACCGCCCACTCTGATAACCTATCCAGGTCCCTCTGCAATTTCACCGAATCTTCATCCGAGTTTATTACGGCCCCTGTTTTTGCATCATCGGCAAATTTACTTAAGCCGCCGGTTATTCCCATATCCAAATCATTAATGTATATAACGAACAAGAGCGGTCCCAAGACTGACCCCTGAGGAACACCACTGGCTACATTGCCCCCGTCCGATGTAAATCCGTCGATGCATACCCTCTGTTCTCTGTCATTAAGCCACGCCCTAATCCAGTTGAATACACAACCCCCGATGTCGTGTGCCCCTATCTTTCCGAGCAGACTTTCATGAGGTACTCTTGTCAAATGCCTTGCTGAAGTCAAATATACAATATCATAACTCTTACCTTGATCAACAGTTTCAAATACTTTGTTAGAGAAGGAGAGAAGGTCACAGATATGACTTCCCTTTTGTAAACCCATGTTGCGAATCCCTAACGAGATCATGTTTCTCCAAGCGTTCCCTAATTTGTGCGCTATAATTGTATCCATATGCGGTAATGTAACAAGTTAAATCTGCTTTTGTTAAAGTGATCGCACTGAAAAGAACGACGAGTCAGCGGCTTAAGGATAAGCTCCTCCACAGAAAACCATATTATACTAGAGTAACAAGAAGTTAGATACCTAGAGTTGCAGAGTTCATACTTTGAGCCATATATGCGCGTCGCCACCTCCAGCACTGACAGCTTTCTCCACCACTACCGGCACAGATGGCTGAAGCAACGTAAGAGGCGGTTAAGCATGAACAGCCATCCGCGTCGTCTAATTTCTTCCAGACCCACGTCTGTTTCGAACTCGCCTCCTTGCACTTTAACGGCGCCACCAGAAATGCTGCTCCTTTTATCCACGGAACAGTTACAAGAAAGTTTAACTTTTTACACAAGTGCACAACCAGGCAAGAATTACGTTTACTGGTTTGACAACCAAAAATTAATTATACAAACTTAATTAAACTCTCTGCTACAAACTTGGAACGAGAACTAATTGCAAGATCACAATTTAACTGCCCAAAGGTCTGTGGACTACGCATTAACGCCTCACGTACCAAATTACCAAAAAATGAAAAACACCAGAATAAATAAAATTACTCCATAAACGTTTCATCTATAGTGACACTCACTCTCGCTCCACAATGAAGACGCCTTGACCTGGTTTCAGGTGACAGCCTGTGACCTCACCTGACTCAACGATCCTGGGAAGGATGCGTGTGTGTGTGTGTGTGTGTGTGTGTTGCCCCATCCTACACACCTGCAGTAGTAAACCCAGACACCCACACTCCATGTTCGCCGGCAGCGGGTCAGAGACTGCTGCTGTGACTGGATGACCTGAACCTTTCCGTAGGAAACACCGCTCTTACCAACCTAACCTTAAGTCCGCCACCATGGAGAACATAAGCGAGGACACTGCAAAACGCCTATTGGCCCATGCTAGGCAGGTCCTGAGTCTGTCCACCCTACAACCAACAGACTGATCCCATAAACGCATCCAACCTTCCTTTAAAGCTACCTAAAGACCTAGCTTCCACTACTGTACTTGGCAACTTATTCCATAGATCTACTACTCTATTCCCGAACCAATGTTTACCCACATCCGACCTGAATCTATTTCTTTCTAATTCAAATCCATTATTTCCTGTTCTCTCAGATGGCTCCATTCTAAAAACTTTATTCGTGTTACCTTTATTAATACCCTTAACCCATTTAAAATTTTCAATCATATCCCCTCTAGCCGCCCTCAAGTTCAGCCTTTTTAACCTTTCTTCAAAAGTTTTCTAATTCCAGGGATCACTTTTGTCATTTGCCTTTGTACACTCTAAACAATCTATACCAACTGCATAGTATGGAGCCCAAAACTCTACCGCATAATCCAAATGTGGTCTCACCAACGCAAGATAAAGTTGCAATAATACTCTAGGAGTCTTATTGCTAACAGTCCTATGAATGAACCCTAACATCCCATTAGCCTTATTATGCACTAATACATTGTTACCACGGCTTAAGGTCTTTGCTCACCAATACTCCTAAATCTCTTTCGCATTCTGTTTAACCAGCAGTAATATTGTCCAGTTTGTTATTAGTGTTCCTGTCTTTACACACACAAAGTGTTCTGCATTCATCTATACTTAATTCCATCTTCCATGCAACCGCCCATTCTGATAATCCATCCAAGTCCCTCTGCAATTTCATCGAATCTTCATCCGAGTTTATTACGGCCCCAATTTTTGTATCACCGGCAAATTTACTTTGAGTCGCTGGTTATTCCTATATCCAAATTCCCTTTAGCAATAGCTATCCCTCACAGACCTGACCTCACCACGTCTTTAAACACCCGGATATCACCGCAGCAAACCAGTCTGACCCACCCCTAGACAAGTGTACCGCCCCGGCACCTGAAGTCTGGGCCATGTGAGTAGACTCGAACCGCCCTTCGGCGTCTCGTCCGTCAGCAGACGTCCCGTGGCATGTTCCACTGTGGTGCCTCGTTTCCGACGTCCATCTTCGGCAGGAATCGCGTGGGACATCGCCTCCGCCCGTCACGAGCAACGGCTGCAACAACGAGGGACCCAAATCCGCGCCTTGCGGCACTCCTGCATCCCTAGCGCCTCCTTCAGGAACCTCCTGCAACCCGAGCGCCACTAGGTAACCGCCGCACACCCCCAGGAGCCGCGATACGGGCCTCATCCACCTCCTCCTACAGGAACTCCACGTCCACTCTGCTTCACCTGACGCCTACCGTCACCAGCACCAGAGGCGCCCTCTGCCCAGCCTGCCTCGTATTACTCGACCTGCACCTCCAGTAGGCCACTGCCCTATGGTAACCCGGTGACCAATAAACCAATGTTATTTAACGTGTTTCCCTGCACCTCTGTCAGTCATACCACTCCAACAAACCCTGACAGAACACCTGCTAAATATCTAATACTCACGTAAAACTCACCGTATTACCCTGACAGAACACCTGCTAAATATCTAATACTCACGTAAAACTCACCATAACGAATACGCACGAGATATTATCACCTTCCTCGACGGCAGCCGGGCAGCGACTGAGAGCCGTTGGCAGCGTGGAGCAATTCCAGTCCTGGCGACAACACGGTGTTGCCACACCTCATAATTTGCTAACTGTATATCTTACTACACACACACTATCATTTGATTAAGATAATGATCATCGTCAAGAGTTTCTGTATCTGTTACGTATATTCTATATTTCAGTGTCATTCGAGTCTTTAAAAAGGAAAAGGACAAGTTAATACTTTTTGATAAACATAAATTGGTTGTCTTGGGCACGCTCACCGGTAATCAAATGTCCAAATTCTATTCGTTGTCTATTTACTGACTATATTTTCTCCTATGCATAATCAGTGAACGCTAGCGTCCAGATATAGTTACTTATGACTTTGATATACCGATAGATACATCCCCGGAAGTCATGAAAAATATGAGAAACTAGCGAATGACAATGATTGATATTTCACTTCTAAACAACCGCTATCAAATGATTTTCTTGCATTCATGTAAAAGAATTATGTGTGCTGTTATCTAACCATCAAGATAGGAAGAAAATACGACTTGGTGTATTCAGTTTAATTCGAAAGTCACTGTCTCTCTGTTGCAAATACTGCTGCAACAGGTGTTGAATGAAACCTGTCTGCACTAATCATAATATTTCTCTGTGACTAGTTTGGGCTAGTTTTAACTAATGATCAGGCACAGGATCTTGCATAGCTAATGAGCTGTGGATAGGATTCAGATATCGAGAATATTATACAAAGTTTCACGATATTAGCCTAATTGCATCAGGACAATGATGCTGTTATGATTCGCACTGGGCCATGCTGAATGCTGAATCCCCTTGACGCTAGGTATGCTGCATGCTATAAAGATTTGACCTGACCATTTAAAGATAAGGTCAAATATCAGGCCACTGCGTCCCAAGGGTGTTGCCTCGGCTGCTATATCATCCAGAACTGTTAAGCTGGAAAGTTGAACTCAAAGCGAGATTGTAATTACCCAACACTTCACAACCCTGTTGCTGATTGTGGAAGCACAACACTATATAACATAAACAATTCTGTACATCATTAAGGTACACGGGACATTCCAGACCAGAGCAGAGGCGAGCGAGATAATGGGACCGAAGCTTCATTTTCTTCTCAAATCGTTCGCAGTGATGCTTCTAGATTTGTAGATAGTTGTAGTTTATGGGTGAAGATCCCGCATGTTATAGGCAGAGGAGCAACTATCTGAGGCAGCTCTGCGGATCAAAGGGTAAAATCTGTGACGCCGTTCGAACCCCTGAACTGAAGAGGATCATTTGAGAAATGGTTTAGAAAAAGAAAAGGTTCGAAACGTGTGAATCATGTTTCACGAAGCAGTGACCGCGTGACTCGCGATCGAATACGATAAGTTATCATGCAAGTTCATATAGGGACATCCCAGGCGACTCTGATGATAAATGCCCCCCGTACCAGCTATAAAAATATATAAATTTTACAAAATCAAGACTGTGTGTGTTGTAAAGTACATAAACTTTGCTGTGGTTGACTTTTCCTCCTAGTGTGTTGTTAGGGAGTCGAAACAATTACATGTTACTGTGCTTAAGAAGTCTTAAAGCAACACATATTGATGTTTTGCCTGAAAAAACAGTTTTCTTGTTGTAGTGTGTAAGATCATTAGTTTCACTGATGAATGAATATAAACGCCGATTATAGAGTTGTGGCGATGATGGTAGTCTAAATGATCAATTATGCAGGAGCTGTTGAGAGTCACTCCATTTCATACTACTCAACCATCTTAAATGGCATATGTAATATGGATGTATTCCTGGAATTAATGACCAGTAGCAGGTAAATGATTATTCATCCAAATCTCGTAACTTTAAACGTCGAATATCAAATTACAATGTAACAGAAGCTGACAAGCTTGACTGAATTTAATGAAAAATGTTTATTGGTGGAGTAAATATTTTTTCAAAGTTATTCATTTCATTTACTGCCGCATCTAGAATTGTTATTGTGGAAGAATCTAATAAGTTGGCAGAAATTGAAGAGTTTAACCCCATTTACCTATACCACAGAGTAAATGCTCAACTAATTGATATATAAGCAATTAGAACAAGTAACTGTGATATATCAAAAAACAGGTATCATAATATAGCTAAAAACATAACCAATTTCTTTCTAAGGAAAGTTAAAATGATAAAAGATATAATCATTCTATACAGTTATCTGCATTTTCTGTCTCGTGTATGGCGTGAGTAGGGTTTTAACAACCCCTCTTGTAACTAATAGCCATAAAAACTGATACCACATTAATTATATGAATGTTGTCAACCTTGAACCACAACAATGTATGTTGGCACAAGCCCTTGCAAACGTACAGAGAGGATATTGGTTGTTGCTACTGAAATGTAAACTTATAAGGATTTGAAAAGACTTGCCCATGTTAGTTGGAAATTGGAGTGATAGGGAAAGAAATAGGGTAACTGAGAGGGAAATGGGGTATTTGGGGTATTGGGGTAAATGGAAAGCTAGTACTGCAGTGAGAATGGGTCCCAGTGATCAGTGATCTGCACCAAGGATGTGTGATGTCACCATGGTTGTCTAATGTTCATGAGGGGGTGGTATGGGATGTAAATGATAGAAAGTAGAGGGGGAGTGATTTAGCTACTACTTGATGATACAGCTCTGGTGGCAGATGCAAAAAGAAAATCTAGAAGTTTATGACAGAGTTTGGGAGAGTGTAAATGGTCTCAGTTTAAAAGTGAACAAACATAAGGTAATGAGGTGCAAGAGGAAGTGAGTTATAGTTATATAAGTGGGAATTTGAAAGAGTTAAACTTGGAAAAAGAGAAGCACTGTAGGTACCTGGAAGTGGATGTGGCGGCAGACACAGAGAACCATGGGAACTAAAATGAGTTACAGAAAGAAAGGGTATATGAAGGAACTTATAGAAGAAAATGTTTGTACATGTTAAAGCAAGGAAATATATGTTTGATGGTACAGCAGCCTTAGTAATGTTTTATGGATGTGCCTTGAGCTTTGAAACAAAGGGAAAGAAAGTTGGTGGATATGCTGGAAAATAAATACTTGAAGCAGATTAATCTTTTATGAAGCAACATTGTCATATAGAAGTGACGTACTAAGCACAATTTGATAAAGAGGGTCGATGAGGTTCTGAAATGGTTCTGGCTCATGGAGAGCAAGAGAGGAGAGAGGCTCATAAAGAGGAGCTGTGTGTCGAAAGAGGGGGGGGAAGTAAGCGGGGTATCACACCGCAGATGCAGTGGAAGGATGGAATACAGGAGGCTTTGTGTTATTGGGGGCTAAACATTCAGTAGCTCAAGAGGTATATGTTGGATAGAAAGACTTGGAGCAATGTGATATATGGGGAGTGATGTGCTGGTAATAGGCTGAAGCTAGTCATACAAAGCAGTCAAGGTAAACCATGCGAGTGGATTCTGGGCTTGGTTGTGGATGTCAGCCTCTGGTTTTGGGCCATTATACAAAAGAGCTTAACATTGGATATGTGCAAATGTTCTTGATGCTACTCAGTGAAGCACAACAGGCATTTATGTATAAAAAAAGAAAAGAAAACTCTTTCCACTACCTATTGAGGAGCTAAAATCTGGTTTGCATGCCTTTTATCCTTCTTCACCCAACCTTATCCTTTACCAATAAAAGTTTAAATTCTCCTTTTTCATCTTGACATCTCTGCTAAGAAAACTTATTCTTCTGTAATTCATTCATAAGGAATTATAAAGAGAATTATATACGTACAGTTATTTTATTAACCTGGTTATGTTGTTGGCCTGTTAAAGTACATTACATATTATCAAATATAGGTACAAAAACACAAGAGGTAATCACATTACCACACAATATGCACAAGGACACAATGGACAGGTTCGGGTTCCAAGGTTACAATTCTTAATACCTTACTCACGTTTCAGGAGCCTCAGATAAAAAGACGGTCAGTTTCAAAAGATATTCAAAAAGGATCTCAACAACTGTATCAAAATTACAAGACAGACAGCCCTTAATTGAATTCCTTGAAGTAATCTGTTATCTAGATACCAGAGAACTCTTTTATATCAACTAATAATAAATTCCTCTCAAAAGGGATACAAATTCACTAAGTTAACAACTTTTGCATAATGGAAGTAAAGAAGATCTTGATATATATTTATATGTACTATATCTACTAAAATTTTAATTGTTTAGATATGTCCATATGTGTCTGCAAAGAGTAGGTTACATTGGGAACATTCAAGAATTCTATGTAGTATGCAGATTTTAAGGTCATTGGTTTTGGACCATTGTGAATCATACTACTGGTCACAACTGCTTTAAGAACATAAAATGTGATTCATTATCAAAGTTGCAATCACTACAAACAACTTCATTATTACTGATGGCAGTTGAAGCGGCAGTGGAGTGATGACAATAACCAATGCTTGGGTGCAATATGGACACTATAAGATCCTGTTATATATTGGATATTGGTGAACCCATTCCTCTCTCTCTCTATGTATATATATATATAAATATATATATATATATATATATATATATTGTATAAACTACCTACAATAGCTGGATTTTGTTAACATTAACCATCTTAACTCAGCAAAATATGCCAAGGGAACACTTATGCTCTGGGTGGACACTGGCTAAGCTCAGGCTACAAAGCGACAGGACCACTTCAAGCGTAGCACTTCCGTTACAGCACTTCTTTTTGATTTCAGTGGTAATACGTGGCTAAAACTATAGCCTGGGCACCTAAGAGGGCAGCACACCTCAGGGATATGTGGGGATCCTTACTCTAGCACCTACCTACACTCTGCTGGCATACTGTGTAGCATGCAGAACACATCTCATTCATTTCAAACATGCTCTGTGTTTTCTTCATAACATGTTCATTGTTTTACAATATGTACACTGGCATAAAGAATGCTTTAAATCTATTTACAAAAAATCAGCAATTAAAATTATCTTTACTTAAACACTAAAATCACAGCCTGGGAATTTAGAATTCCACTATCTTGACTGCAACCCGTGGAAGTCATTACCTGGATCATTTTAGGAAAACTGGAAGAGTGAAGTTCACAAAATACAGTCATCAGTCCTTCTCTTCTGCCATAATACCTAACTATTCTTTTCAGTGACACTGAGCACAATAATCTTATTTTTGTAAGAAATCTTTTTTTATATCTTTTGCTGTAAACAATGGCTTGTAATTCTTATTAATCTGGGGGTCAAATCAATATGTAAAAATATTTGTTTCATGTCCCATAATTAGTGAATATACAGTTCTAGTCTACCATATATGCTACTTACATACAGAGTATTGAAAATGAACCAAAAATATTGGTCTATAATTTTTGTAAATGATAGTCACAATAAAAGAAGGCTGCATCGTATAAGCTCCAAGAGTTAACAATATCAGGAATGTCGTGTCTTTTACTGTCAAACCCTAATGTAAGATGTGAATATCTTTAACCAGTCTATATCAGGTGAACCAATCAAATAGTATGGAGACTAGGGTGAATATTTAGATAAATTAATGTACTGGGCATAAATAACATAAGGTGGGATACCATAAAAGATGATCTGTCTTTCAAAAGTGAAAGGTATGGAAAATTAAGATTCACAGAATATAAGTCTTTCAAAGTGAAAAACGTTAAGCACATAGATGCACAGATATGATATTAAGAAAAAATGTCAAGATGACTTCCAACTGCAGTCATATCAACCAATGACAGTGACCCAATCACTTTACTTTGCAGGTAGTTAAAAACCCACAAGTGATTTAGATAAAATAAATACCTAAAATGTCAGACAATATATACAGACATGACTTGTGCATAATGGCATATCTGCCTAGTGAACCAATTCAAATATCAAGTTCCTTAATGTATCCAATTCTTTACAGAGGAAATGCAAAAAAGGTACAAAATATTCAAAATACTACACTCTCATATTCAAAATAATTAGGATGATTTTTTCTGTTCATGAAAAAAATATAACTCATTAAATTCGGTCATTATTTTCCTGAAAACATTACAGGTGGCTTTGATACTTAACTCATAATAATTGGCTATTCGTTAGCTGGTCCACCTCTCCTGTAATCCTGTACATAGCACCAGGGAGAGGGATTGGACATCTCTGTGGCTTGCTGTGGTCAAAGAAATATCTTTGTGAAGGTCATGAATGTGACATAACATTAAGCACATCAGACTTTTAACTAGTCAAAGAGGTATATGGCATTAACATCACAGAGGGGCAGCTGCAACAGCTTGCTTCAGATTGTTGGCTAAGTGAGAAACAGTGACAAATGCATCCACCATTGCTTGAACTGCCACCACGGATGGGAACTGTAGTGCTGCAGTCTTTGCTGCTGATACAGTGTTCTTCATAGCATCACAAAGTGCATTAGAACAGTTCAGTACTCGGGTTCTCAATTCAGCATTCACTACATTACGATGGACAGTGTCACCAATGTAGACCAACTTATGTGCATTTAGGATAACAAACTTGGAATGAGCAATGAAAACCTTGGGAGGCTGATTATTTTCTATAGTGAGTAGGAATGCATCAATAGCAGTATTCAGATGCTGGAGATGCACCTCTGCTTGATTTCCATAGAAGGCTATAACTTGCCGGTCATTAGGGTCTAAAATATTAGTGCCTTTTTTACCGGTAACAGTACAAGTGGAGTCACCCTTGCGCAAAGCCTTTTCATGATCGCTGTCTACTATCAACTGAGATTGTTTTACCAAGTTGTCGTATGACTTCCGTAGTTGTGCTGGTAACTCCTTCTTTATGTCTTCATGCTCACGTTCCATACTCTCTCGAGTCTCCAGGTTGACATAATCATAGTCCTCAAGCCAAGTTCTTGCATCATTTTCATACATATTCTCTAGAAACCTCTTTTCTGGAAGGTCAGGTAAGGGTCGTTCTTGCACTGGGGTTTTTTCATCATCATCTGTTCCTTGCTGTCGAGAGGAACCTGTTAGATCAAAACTAGGTGACTTTTTGAAAATGAAAGCAACCTTTGCTTGAATAGTGGAAGCTAAAAGTCGTACATCATCTACTAAAGTATGAGCCATGATGGCTAATTGGTTGAGGTTCTCAGGATTAGTTCCAACTGTCAATGCTGGTTTCCAACCACCTCCTTGTAACCTTGACCAGGCTTCTTCGACAATAGCTGCTGATTTAGCCACTGGTTCCATAAGATGACGCAGTCTTCGAGCAACACCTCTTTCCCCATTTTGGGTAGCATTAACAGCGGACCCATGACCAAAGTCCAGAATGTCTTGCACTGATTGAAGTAGTCGGGACACAATTGTCTTCAGCTCTTCTTCACGCTCTTCAACTGTCTCTCTTGTTCGCCAAGTAGCACCTTGGTGCACTGTTGAGAGTTTTTCTATGGCTGCATATACTTCTTGCTGTAGTTTTGCCAGAGTATCCAAAGCAGAGTCATATTCCAAGGGAAGCTCTTTTCCAAAACCCAAGTCCATGTCACCACCTGATGAGTCTGAACCAGAGGAAAGACGGTTTACAGTAGCATCTATAGAATCTGGCTGACGAACATCTCTACTAACCTGTGGTGGTACATCGTACACACCTTCACCACTATGCATAATAAGCGCACGTGGTGTTCTCGAGGGAGGAGTGTCATACGTATCAGTTCCTATGGGTAAGGAAGAACGAGGAACATCGTACGCATCCCTTGAATCCTTCGATTCCCGAGGGGGAAGTTTAGGACGCTGCAATCCTGCCACTTTTCTTGGTTCTGGTGGAATATCATATACGTCATGGGATTCTAAGCTGGAGCGGTTAGAGGAGCCGCCAAGTGAAGACAAGGAGAGTGACTCAGAGGCAGCTAAAGACGAGGCAGAGGAAGAGGTTGACAGTTGAGATGACTCACATGACATGACAGAAACTCCACTAGAGCGGTCGCTTGGAGGCATATCAAACTGAGCATCCTGATTGGTAGGTCTTGGCACATCATATTCCTGAATGTTGTCACCTGCTGCTGGCACAGTAGGTGGAGCACCACCACGAACACCTTTAATAAGACTACGTGGTCCACTGCCTACACGCTGGGTGTCAGGGTGCATCCTGGGTGAATCATAGTGCTGCTGAGACCTAGGCGAGTCGTAGAGTGGTCGTACCTTGGGCGAGTCGTACTGGGACCGGGGTATATCGTACTGGTCCAGTGATGAGCGCACATGAGGTCGAGGTGTGTCATAACGAAGGCTGCTGCTACGTGATAAACGGGCACCTCCTACAAAAAGAAATTTAAACATTAATATGGATCAGCAATGATCATCTCAATGAAAATGTTTCCTAATATCCATCAATACAGCAATCTTTCTATTTAACGGACTTTCGGCATTAACAGACACCCCTCCCCTAATTAGTCCGTTAAATCAAGTGATTACTATATAGCACAAAAGCATACAATTTTTCCATGTCATACATAACACTTGCCAACACTTAACTCACACAGCTCATTCTTTGTATCTCTAGTTTTCCTGCAGTGAGCCCTATGTGCTAGCCCTGCCTTTCAGCAAAATGGTAGGAACAACAGATAGAAGTAGCAAGCAGCAGTATAAGGTAGAAGCAGTACGTAGGAACATTAGACACGAGCATTAGGATGGAGTCAGTAGGAACAATAGGTAGGGGGCTCTGCAAACACTGCCCTAGAGTTACCCTCTGCTAGTGGCCTGTTAAGGGTGAGGTACTAAAGGCTAAGAAGTGACAGTGAAGTTTAATAGTTATGGGGACTCTGTTGACATGGCCACCCCCTTGAGGGCGTTTTAGATGGGAACAGGCATTAGATTGATTGATAGATAGATAGATAGTTGAGAATAAAGCATCAGTTCTGGATATGTACAACTTAAATTTATCATACATCCACAAAACTTTTTTCTTCCTTACTCTTTTAGGCCGCTACAGACTACATTAAACAATAACAAGGAATCCATATTCCAAAATGTTATACAGTATTGTCTTACATATATTACTTCATGACATAAGCTTTAGCTTAAAGGGAAGTAAAAGTATCACTATAATATTACAAAGACTATTTTACCAAAATCCCTAGAGATTCTGTCATGAAAAGTTTAACTACTAGCTGTCTACCTCTTCCAAAAAATAATTTCTTTCCTTCAACAGGTAACTAGTTGTCACTAGTATCTTAATGAAGGAGGAAACTGAACTGCATATGGAAAGATGGTGTGAAAGATGTTTTGAGGGACTGGGATGGCAGGCAGTAATTGGTAGACAGCCACCAACAAGGGAGGTATACTAGTCTGGGTATGGGTAGGGTTAGTGATGGCTGTGTAGTGACCCAGTACTTCAGCAGTTGTCAAGCTGCACTCCACTGACCCAGGTACATAGCTGTCTTTTCTTTCCGCCTCATTCACACATGGACTGCTAGCATTTTATCTACAAACATACAATCTCTCCTTGTCAAACATAACACTTGACAACACTGAACTTACAAAACTCATTCTTCGTAACACAAAATTTTTCCTGTGGTGAGCGCTACACATTGGTCCTGTCTTTTGGCAAAAGGTAGAAGCAATATAGGTAGCAGTAGTAGGTAGGAACATGACACAAGAGCATTAGATGGAAACATTAGGTAAAGCATTGGGTAGGAACATTAAGTGGGAGCATTAAGTACAGGTAACAGGTAGACAAATTACAAATAGGTAGTTGGTAGAAGCCTCTGAAACATTGCACTAGAGTTACCCTCTGCCAGTGACCTGTTAAGGGTGAGGCACTAAAAGACTAAGAAGCAGCACTGGAGTTTAATAGTCATGGAGACTTCCTCTATGACCACCCCTTTTGGGGAGTTCCTAAAGGCAACAGGCATCAGATATATAGATAGTTAAATAGACAGACTAGAATCTCAACACATGTCAACAATTTAGTCTTGATTTCTCCTTCCTTCATCATGAAAATTTAATATCTTTCCTACTTTTCCTGAGTTTATTCAAAGTCTTTCATCTTACGTTTTCTGAGGATGACTGAAACTGAAACTTTGCTGCACAAGCATTATCTATCTTATTACTACAGAAAGCTATGACCTATGTAACTAATAAACATTACTACAGGTTGAGTATCCCTAATCCGAAAATCCAAAACCCGAAATACTCTATTGGTGGCTCAAAGATATTGTTGAAAATATCAAAAAAGCCTGATGGTTCAGTGTTACACAAACTTTTTCATGCGCAAAAGTACTAAAAATATTGCATAAATTACTTTCAGGCTACGTGAATAAAGTGCATATGAAACATAAATGGATTTTGTGTTTAGACTTGGGTCACATCACCAAGATATCTCATTATTCATATGCAATTATTCCAAAATCCGAAACACTTCTGGTCCCAGGCATTTTCGGATAAAGGATACTCAACCTGTATTTTATCCAGTTCTTACCAGTGTCATGTGGAGAGTGTTTTGTGGGAGGGATGTCATAATCCAGCTGGGCAGCCTGTTGGCTGTGACCCAGTGAACGAGGCGTGTCGTATGTGTAGACATCTCCAACCCGCCGTGGTGTTATAACCTGTGGGAAGGCATAATACATCATATACTGAAACATTCAGTTGCCCTATTTGCACTTAAACACTAACATGGGAGAAAAAAGAAAACAATACCATGAAAAGATATATCTATAAACCATAGAGCCAATAAAATCATAAAAGTAATTACAGCACTGTAATATATACAATATACAAAATAATGCATACAACAATGGTAAATAATTATCCATCCTGGGGGGGTCAATGGACTTTTCTTTCTTTTTTTTCTATTTCCCATGTTAGTAAGATATTGCCAGGAACTGACAAAGAAAAGGTCTCATTAATTCACATTCATTCTATAGCTGTCATATGTAATGCGCCGACACCTCAGCCCCCTTAACACAACCTGGCCCTACAGACCTTTCCATGGTTTCCCTGAGCATTTTAACTCCTGTATAACACATAGCTCAAATTCACTCTATCCCGTGTACACCTTTCACCCTCCTGCATATTCAGGCCCTGAGCACTCAAAACCTTATTTGCTACATCCTTCTACTTCTAATTTGGTCTCCCCCTTCTTTCAGCCTTCTCCAATTCATTACAGCCTTCTCCAATTCAGACACATATATCTTCACTCATTCGTTCCATATGTCCAAACAATTTCAGCATACCCACCTCAGCTCTCCCAATCACACTCTTCTTATTACACATCTCTCTTACCCTATCATTTCGTATTCAATCAACCCTTCTCATACCACATACTGTCCTCAAAGATTTCATTTCAAACAATTCACCCTCTTCCATACATTCTCATCTACAGTTCATGCTTCACACCCATGCAACACTGTTGCAACTAGGATACCCTAAAATATACCCAATGTCGCTCAAAATCTTTTTCACTCCATCTTTCCACCTCCAATTTGGTCTCTCACTTTTTCTTGTTCCCTACACTGCTGACACATATATCTTCTATGTCAGCCTTTCCTCACACATTCTCCCTATATGTCCAAACCATTTTAACACACCCTCTTCTGCTCTCTTAACCACACTCTTTTTATTCCCAAACATCTCTCTTACCCTTTCATTATCTTCTCTATTAAACCACCTCACAATACATAATGTCCTTAAACATTTCATTTCCGTCACATCTACCCTCCTCCGTACAACTCCATCTACAGCCCATGTCTTGCAACCATATAATATTGTTGGAAATACTATACCTTCAAACATGCCCATTTTTGTCCTCCAAGATAACATTCTCTCTTTCCACACATTCTTCATCGCTCCCAGAACCCTCGCCCCCTCCCCCATCCTATGACTCACTCCCATTTCCATGGTTCCAGCCACTGCTTAGTCCACTCCCAGATATCTAAGATACTTCACTTCCTCCAATTTTTCCCCATTCAAACTCACTCCCCACCTAACTTGTCCCTCAACAATGCTGAACCTATTAACCTTGCTTTTATCCACACCGACTCTCAACTTCCTCCTTTCATACACCCTTTCAAACTCGGTCAACAGCTTCTGCAGTTTCTCACTCGAATCAGCCACCAGTGCTGTATCTTCAGCGAACAACAACTGACTCACTTCCCAGGCCCTCTCATCACCAGCACACTGTATGCAAACCCCTCTCTCCAAGACTCTTGCATTTACCTCTTTATCCACCCCATCCATAAACAACTTATACAATCAGGGTGACATCACACATCCCTGCCACAGACCGACCTTCACTGGGAACCATTCACTCTCCTCTATTCCTACTCGTACACATGCCTTACATCCTTGATAAAAACTTCCCACTAATTCTAGTAGCTTACCTCCCACATCATATATTCTTAATACCTTTCACAAAGCATCTCTATTTACCCTAACATGTGCCTTTTCCAAACCCATAAATTCCATATACAAATACATCTGTTTTTCTAAGTATTTCTTACACACATTCTTCAAAGCACACATCTGATCCACACATCCTCTACCACTTCTAAAACCACACTGCTCCTCCCCAATCTGATGTTCTGTACATGCCTTCACCCTCTCAAACCATACCCTCCCAATCAGTTTTCCAGGAATACTCAACAAACTTATACCTCTATAGCTTGAACACTCACCTTTCTCTGCTTTGCCTTTGTACAATGGTACTATACATGCATTTTGCCAATCCTCAAGCACTTCACCATGATCCATACATACACTGAATATTCTTACCAACCAATCAACAACATCGTCACCCCGTTTCTTAATAAATTCAACTCCAATACCATCCTATCCCAACGCCTTACTGGATTTCATTTTTTACAAGGCTTTCACTACCTCCTCTCTCTCCACCAAATCACTCTCCCTGACCCTCTCACTTCACACACCACCCCTACCAGAACACCATACATCTGCCATTCTATCATCAAACACATTCAACAGTCCTTCAAAATACTCACTCCATCTCCTCTTCACTCAATCACTCCCTGTTATCCCTTCCCCTCTTCACCGATGTTCCCATTTGTTCTCTTGTCTTATGCATATTATTTACCTCCTTCCAAAGTTTCTTTTTATTTTCCCTAAAGTTTAATGATACTCTCTCAACCCAACTCTCATTTGCCCTCTTTTTCAACCTTTGCACCTTCCTCTTGACCTTCTGCCGCTTTCTCTTATACATCCCCCAGTCATTTGAACTCCTTCCTTGTAAGTATCATCCAAATGCCTATTTTTTCTCTTTCACTAACAAATTTACTTCTTCATCCCACAACTCACTACCCATCCTAATCTGCCTACCTCCCACCTTTCTCATGCCACATGCATCTCTTGCACATGCCATCATGAAAATACATATATATATTATCCCTAGGGATAGGGAAGAAAGAATACTTCCCACTTATTTCCTGCATTGGAGAAGGCGACTAAAAGGGGAGGGAGCAGGGGGCTGGAAAGCCCCCCCTCCAGTTTTTCATTTTCCCAAAAGAAGGAACAGAGAAGAGGGCCAAGTGAGGATTTTCCCTCTAAGGCTCAGTCCTTTGTGTCGTAAAAGGCGACTAAAAGGGAAGGGAGCGGGGGACTGGAAATCCTTCCCTCCTGTTTTCACGTTTCCAAAAGAAGGAACAGAGAAGGGGGCCAAGTGAGGATTTTTTCCTCTAAGGCTGTCCTCTGTTCTTAACGCTACCTCGCTAACGCAGGAAAAAGCGAATATGCACGAAAAAATATTTATATATATATATATATATATATATATATATATATATTGTGTATTTATTTATTATACTTGATGGCTGTATCCCGCATTAGCGAGGTAGGGCCAGGAAACAGATGAGGAAAGATCCATCCACTCATATACACACATATATACATACATGCACACATATGCATGATGCATACATATACACATTCACACATACATATATACATACACATGCATATACACAAATACGTACGTAGTCATACTTACTCGTGTCCATCCATTTCCGATGCCACCCCGCCCCACAGGAAATAGCATTGCCACCCCCTGCTTCAGCCAGGTAGTGCCAGGAAACATACGAAGAAAGATCCATCCGTTCACATACACACATACATACATATATGCACAATACATATATATACATATACATACACATGTACACAGGTACATATACTTGCTCACCTCCATCCTCTCCTGACTCCACCCTGCCCCACAGGAAATAGCATTGTCACCCCCCCTGCGTCAGCAAGGTAGCACCAGGAGAGAGATGGAAAAAGCTTACATTTGCTTACATTGAGTCTAGTTGTCATGTGTAATGCACTGAAACCACAGCACCCCTATCCACATCCAGGCCCCACAGACTTTTCCATGGTTTACCCCAGATGTTTCACATGCTCTGGTTCAGTCCATTGACAGCACATTGACCCCAGTATACCACATCATTCCATTTCTAGATTACTTACTTGATCAAACCATCTCACACCACATATTGTCCTTAAACATTTCATTTCCAACACATCCACCCTCCTCCATACAACTTTATCTATAGCCCATGTCTCACATCCATATAATATATATATCTATTTCTATTATACTTGATTGCTGTTTCCCACATAGCATTAATGAGATGGTCTTAGTTAGGGTTTCAGTTTCCCGTGTCATCTCGACCAGTATGAAAAAAAAATAGGTAGATAAGTTGTGTTTCCTTATACTGAGTTTCCCTTCAAATTAAAATTATAAAGATTGTTCCATCCAGTAAGATTATAAAGATTGTTCCTTCCAGGCAAACAACTTCTTGAAAGAAACGGGAGTGGATATAATTCCTTTATACATGATAGCTGAGAAGCATCAAGTTAAGGAAGGTGATCGACCTAAGTGGACAAAGAAAAACAACTTGGTTGATGTAACAGGTTCTTGGCACAACTACATGAAGCGTGAAGTTGTACGAGACTTCCAAGAGACAATGCTGCACTGCTCAGAGGCTCCCTATGATGAAGAGGGTCTTGCTAGCATTCCAACAGAGCCATATGAGTTTCCTACTGGTTACAATAATGTAAGCATCTTAATTTTTTTTTTCTTAATTATACAAGCCCAGGACCCCTTCTGCAGGCCTCCTGATGCTCTGAGGCTGTACACCAATCATGAACAGGGAAATGATATATCCTTTTATTGAAAAGTTCCTCAGTAGGTTTCTATTCCTTTTCATCCATTTGAGGATGATACAGAATTACTGAAGGTGACTTTTCACTCGCAGTGTAAACACATGCAGGCAGAGTCCATTAATACTTGTAAGTATTGGTACCCAGACAGCTTACTGATGGACATTATTCCAGCAGATATGCTGACAGGTAAGGTCTTGAGGAGGAAGGTCATCTAAGACTTTGCCTTCTCCACAAGTTGGGAGACTAGATGTTATACACCTTCAGGTACCCTTAGAAGGGGGTTGACCTTACCTCCACAGTTTGGGAGACTATATGTTATACACCTTCAGGTAAGTGGTTTATCCCCTTGAAGGGGGTTGACCTTATATGAGGTTCTCTTAAACTTAACCTAAGCTGAAAACCAAACAAGAATATTCATGAATTGGCATAACTTCTGTCCACATAACGTCAGTCCCCATAACTTCGTCAGTATATCAGTATATCATCCACACGTGGTGAGTATAATAAGTTAAGGAAAATATCATTAGAAAACCATATTACCACAAGTAAACTATGTTAACATCCATTTGTGAATTTGATAGTGATTCAGGTAAAGATTAGGATTCAGATGTGGTGAATGAAAAATTAATTAAATCAAACCCTTAGCCTGACAAGGCTTTCATTGTTTTGGCAAAGTCTGTCTTTTGAAACGCTATTTTTTTTTATTGTTTCTCTAGATTTTTCCTTTATGTATTTTAGATATTCTGAGTTGTGAGATTTTAGCTCAGTGGTGTTGGCAAGACAGGACAAGCAACCGTCAGTGTTGCATCAAGGCTTGCACTCATAGATCAAAAGTGAATACATTGTCAGTTTGTTTTTCATTGTTTACTTAATTACAAAAGTGAATACATTGTCAGTTTGTTTTTCATTGTTTACTTAATTACTAGCATTGAAACATCTTTGGATGAATTCACTGTGTTATGTTTAGGGTATTAGTTATTATTGTCAATAGTGTACAGCTTCAAGGCTGTGTTCCATGCAGAAGCAGATAGGGCAAGAAGGTCCCTAGCACTATTCTACTCCTTACCATCTAGTAAAGATGATACAGCATTGCTGAAGGTGCATTTTTGCAAGTGATGTAACCATTTGCAGGGCATGCAGAGTCTGGGAACACTACCTGTTTCATATTACTATCAGTGTATTACTTGTGCAGTAGTGTTGGAATATAGTGCGATTTGATATAACAATTTTGTATAGTTCTGGCACTGATTACTCCATTTTTCACTATAATGTGAGCTGTTGTGATATTTCACAAGCCCAGCTAGCCATGCATTGTGGGCTACCAATGCAGTGCATGCCATGCTGCCCAGCACATCAGTTCTCTGCAGTCATTCAAAGAATAAGGATGCATCTTTTGCTACTTATATATTTGTACATTTCTGCCCCCTTGAAACAGTCACTACTATGCCTAAGTAATCAGGAAGTATTCCTGCTTCAAGCGAGCCTGTTCATGACACTGAATGAATTTGAGCTTGGGTTTAATGCTTCATCATTTATTCGCCTTGATGGAATTAATGAGAGTAGCATCCATACCATAAAGAAGGAAAGTGCATATATCAGGGAAGCCTCTTTTCAGCCATCTGTTTTGATGATGGCAATATATCTCAGGATGCCTACATATGTGAAGATAAAGAATGCTATTCTCTATAACCCTTTAATACCCACAAAAAAAATTTTCTCTTTGCCTTAAAAATTTGTGAATTTCAATGGAAATTAATGGAAAATATTTTGCTTCTCAAAATACTAAAGATTATGGTAACAGAATGCAGAAAACAAATATAGGAGTAAGTTTGGCTCACACACAACTGTATAATTACAATGATAAGCATTACGTAATCATCCAGCACATTCTGCTAAACAACCAAGCTCAACTTGCTAGATGTACACTCTCCACAAAACAAACATGCCTTTTTAGATGTTTTTATGATTTTACATGAAGTTTGTTTGTATTTTCACTTTCATATTGTGCACTGAGTTTTTTGTATTATGATTCAAACAAAACTACCTTGTTCTTGGAATTGAAATACTTTTGAGAAATATGTTATGTGTGGTTGGCATCATCTGAGGAGAGTCATGAAGATGCACACATCAACCTACCAAGCAGCCAGGCAAGCAATTCCTTACCAGTTTTGTCTTATTTGTTTTGCTCAACTTGTTATGCTTCCCAGTTTTATCAACATATTTTATTTTGAGAAAAGAAAAACAATGATATTATGGTAATTTTATTTTAATTATTACTACAGTAGTAGCACATGGTTATTATGAATAATAGAACTCAGTACAGTTGTTATGAAATGAAAAGAACATTGTCTTATATCTTCTAATTTATGCCTATCTTCCTAATCGATTTCTCCTTATCATCCAGTCTCTCTTACCCACCTCTGAGAATGGAAGTAACTGGTGACAGCTCCACTTTATGCCAACATAGACTTAATACGTAGCACAGACTGCACGTCATCACCACCTCATTTGTTACTGCCCACCTCACATGGCTTCTGATTCACATACATAAACAATACAAGGTTTTCATTGAGGAGATTCTTGACTAATTCATATATTAAAAATGCATTACATAAGGCACAGTATTAAGAAGAATACTGTAAAAGAAATGTGGACAATGCAGCAGTGTACAGTTTAAAACGTTTCCACTTCAGAAAGGCGAGTGGTCATTCATCTCATGGTTAAAAACTGACATCTTACTTAGTGAAACAGCGATAAAGTATGATACTGATGAAAATAATATATTGATGCATATTCGCCATTTCCCGCCTGTTTTCACTTTTCCAAAAGAAGGAACAGAGAAGGGGGCCAAGTGAGGATTTTTCCTCTAAGGCTCAATCCTCT